>LIEC01006646.1:18708-53909 GCA_001925005.1 Drosera capensis
GGGGGGGTTGCATGTCGATTAAGATTTAAGCCAATAATGAACGAACAATGATATCAAAGCGGCAAAAGATGTCTGCAATTCAAGCTCAAAACCAAAAAGGAAATTCAAGGATGAAGCCTTTGATATAGAGTCAGCAACATCAAGAAACCCCAAATAGTTTGGCAAAACGGTCTCTCATATCTACACTTTCACTTCACCAAACAAGAACTCAAACTTTGTAGAAGCAAGAAAGTAGAAACTTAGGCTATCAGAAATATGGAACCCAAACTTTCCACACTCTAATATCATGATCCAAACTGCCGCTATAGACCAAACAAGAAGTCCCTGAAACAAATCCATCTTCATCAGCATTGCTCTCAACCGCCGCGGTCAAGCACTTGATCGGCCGCGTATGTCCTTCCAAGACAGCAATACAAGCATAGCTCTTGTTCGCCCCTTTCTTCCATATCCTAACCGTGTTATCAGCGGAACCGCTGAGTAACAGATCGGAAACCACAGTCAAGCACAATATTGCCTTGGTATGCCCCCTCAGGGCTCCTGCAAGCCTCATGTGTCCGTTTTCGGATTTTGGATCCCTCTCCCACACGAGGATGGACCGATCACAAGCCCCCGAGAATAGAACCTGTCTGTCACTGCTAAGAGCTAATGCGTTCACAGCTGATTTATGCTTCTCTAGTGTTGCCACCAATGAGTGTTTCTTTTGCCCTTCGTGCTTTCTCCATACCTTTATGTTCTTGTCAGCTGATCCTGTATACACATAGCCATCGGCGGACACAACCAAGGCATTGATGGCGTCGTCATGTGCCTTGGTCACCGACTCCAAGCACTTGAAATCGGACGTCCGCCACACTTTGAACGTCCGATCCCACGAAGCAGAATATAGCAGAGCCCCGTCTTTGGACAGGGCGAGTGCTGAGACACTATCCACATGGTGGACCCATGTGCATCTCTTATGTCTCCGCACCTGAACATAGTTCTTAGCCGAAAACAGCTTCACAAAACGATCATTCAGAGTCGGCAGTGTGGCCACACACTGGAATTTCCTCTGATGGGAATGCGTCTCGCTCTCACCATCGATCTTCCACACACGAATCCTGCAATCTTGATGCGCGCCAAACAACTTATCGCCTAACACAACCAGCGAATTCACAGCACCATCACCCGTCGCCACCACATTGTCCACCGCCTCGTTTCCATATCCTATACCGTCCTGACTCCAAATCCTGACCTCATCATCATACGAGCCACTATACAGATTCTCCCCGTCAAGAACGAGAGAAAACACGTAGGAAGAGTGCCCTTTCAACGTAGACACACAATGGTAATAGGTCGTGGAGGGCTGGTCCGATAAAGAGAGCGAACCAAGAGACGGTAGGCTCGCGTGTGAGAACAGCGAGCTCGATGACGATTCGGAGCGAAGGTGATCGAGGCAGGATCGATCATCTAGCTCTTTGTGTGAATGTGAAGGTGGTGGTGCACTCACACGCGAGCTCGATGACGATTCGGAGCGAAGATGATCGAAGCAGGATCGATCATCTAGCTCTTTGTGTGAATGTGAAGGTGGTGGTGCACAAGGGAGAATACCCATATGTTTTTGGCTTTCTTGGAAGTGTAATGGGATAGGTAGAAGAGGAGAAGGAGATATATAATGCTTTTAGTAGAGAGGAAGGAAGGGAGGAGGGAGTTTGTTGGGTTGGGTAAGGAATACAGAATGCGTGTCTGTAAAGTACCAAATGATATTTGCCCCGAAAAAGAAAGGGGTTTGTGGGACCCACAATACAGAGTTCAATTTCGAGTGAGATATGTATCTTCCAAGTGGGATTTGGCCTAAGCATGGTTAAGTTTTGTTCAAATTTCTATGCGGTTGTCTGTCAAGGGTTGACGGCGTCGACGATTCATCCTATCTAGTCGAACGATTTAATTTTTATTATTATTATCACATAGATGACAATAAATAAAGAAAACAAAAATCGAATTCAAATATGACTGGAATATCACACTATGACTGGAATTTAGTCACGATCCAAATAAAAGTATATTCCTTTGTATAAATAGTGATGACAAAATCAAGTTGCTAATCTTATTTTTTATCTAAGTTTTGATATGTACCGACCATAGCAAACACAGACATTCTGCTCAACCCACTCAATTCCCTTAATCCCACTTAACAACTCACCTATCAGTTATCGCCATATAAGAAAAACATTTACTACGATATTTGTTCATGTAATTTATGTGTAACAAGGTCAGAGCTTGTAATGATATCTGTCGTCGTACATGTTGATCAAACCAATTAACCAATGTCACCGGATACGTTTTACAGTATGTGAGGTTAGCCTAATTTGCTTGGTTCACATAATCACATTTAGGCTCTTTACCACTGATCGACACATACTGGCTCTTCCCTGTCTTTGCCAAAAATGGTTACAATAATACTAGTATTTCAAGGGGCGGCTTCATGTGCTGTAATCAATCGACCTTAGAAAACGAAAACACGGTTTTGTTCGTGCTTGTTGGCGAGAAGGGTTCATGAATCATATTGCCTTTGCAGCTAGACATCATCTGCAACTCGTTATCCAAAATGGGAAAGTTATTGACTATTAGGGCCCACTGATGTATAATTCCAAATTTCAGCGTTACTGTTTTGATATATTGGAAGACAACTGGATGCATAAATTTAGTATGGTTGAGGTGATCGGAATCTTCCATATTCTTGTCGGGGTTAGGATAGGTGTTGCGGAAGTTCTGGATATGCTTATGTTTATGGTAGTTTTTGTACTTCCCCTGCCGACTGCTGACGGCCAACCGCTCTGTCCAAGTTGCACAATGATTGTCGTTATTTGTTGTGGTTCGGTGATTATTATTATTAATATAATCAAAATGGACAATTTTTTTTTATGAAATACTAATAGGTAAGATTGTTAGAGCAGGTTTGATTTTAAGAATCAAATAATAAGATTTTTGTTGGAATGAAGATGCTAAAGTGGGATCAAAGGATCGAGGTTTTTTCTTACCAAGGAATGGGTGCTAGGCATGTGGTGGATATAAAATTGTGGTGATCGACTCACTTTTATGGCGATTCTTATCGATATGATGTGTTGCGTGATTGTGCTTCTCTTCTATGTTATGGTCTTGCTTATGTTTGCCATTTAGTTCTGTCCCACACTCACTGAACATTTCTTGCAACAAGAATTATAAGATAAGAGTCGGAAAAGACTTGTGAACTTTTAACTGTTGTGACTTTCTAGTTATGTTAAATCAGTTCTGGTTTCTTGAAATATCGATTTCAATTAACGCTCAAAGCGGCGACGAAAAGTGTGTCCAAGGACAGCTGCAGTCGAAAGCCGAAAAATAATGACATGCCTTTCGGTCATCAGACTAATTAGCGTAAGGCTTGATGTTTGTTCGTTGCGAAGGTCAAGCCTTATGGTGATCTGCCCACTTGCCATGAAACAATTGCTGATGCATGTGTAATTTGTTTTTATCGTTGATGTTGTTCCCTTCAGAGTAGTTATTGAATTTTAATATTATTATATAATATGTGACATATAAATATGATGAAAACAAAATTTATGTAGGTGAAATGAAAATGGAGTAAATATTGTTTGAAAACCTTTATTCATATTGGAATTATGAAAAGTGAAAAGAACCTATATAAATGTTTCTTCACCTCATTTTTCTTGAATTAATTGATAAGATATCTGCGTTTCAAAAATCAATATTCAATAAATCTTGAAAAAAGAGTTGAAATTAAGGATGTGTGACTGCTGATTTTCCTAACATTTATTCTCAACCGTCGATAGTTGGGTTTGATGTTACGTTCAGTTTAATATCTACGGCATCATTGTGTCTTTTCTTTTTTCAGGATGTGGAAATGGCAAAAGGTGCTTGAAATTCCAACACGGCTGTGGAAAGGACCAGGTATGGTCCTGACCTTGATCGAATGTTGCCATCAAGCAATGAATATGCTTTCTGTCCATAACGGCTAGGCTTAGGATAATAGTTGCTGATTTTCTTGCTATGTTGCATTTCTTGCAGTTGATCTAACCTTATTGATTATCACTCAAGGCGAAGCCAGGTTTTTATCTAATTCTGTACTTATATTTCTCGCATCGCTCTTGTTGGACGTGATTTTCTTTGATAGAAATGAGGAATGTAGAAGCAAATGACTCTCTTATCCAAGTAATTAGAACCTACCAGTTTTATGAGCATAAACAACAAAGAGGAGAAGTTAACATTGAGTTCGTTGCGAGTTGCTTTCACAAATAGAATCTTAAAAAGAGAAAAAAAAAAAAAAAAAAGTGCTGCCTAAACCACTTTTACAGTTGGCGCTCAACCCAGGAAATCAGATCCTAAGATCGAAACTTTTGTATATAATAACCATCAAGGTGTTGATGCCCAAGGAACACAAGATGTCTATCTTTTGGTGACTTTAGCACTATACAATTGATAAAAATGACCCATAACTATACAATTGATAAAATGACGAGAGATATTCGCACCATGGCTAACACTAATTTTTGTTATTCTGTAGAATACTGGTGGCGAGGCACACAGGAAAGGTCAACATGCTTTAAAACCATGAAAAAAATGGCCCAAGACACCGTATGAAAGAAGTCGGATAAATCCCAAAATTTCAAAAAGACGACAATAATAATCAACGAAGTCTAAGGAATAATAGTTAGATTTTCAAATTACGTTCTTGGTCACAAGTTCCTTCGTCATTTTCATGGTCCTTATGTTATGGTGGGATTACTTTCTTCTTTCTCTAAATGTTTGATTGTGATCAATAGGTTGACCCAAAACTAGGTCATAGGAAATGACTTATCAGAGCTTATCCATCTCTTCTGCCTTTCGTCCCGCAAAGTTTGAGACCTTGATTTCAACTTCTGGTCCATCCTTTCATTGGTGACTTGGAGTTCTAGTTTTTCCTTCACTGTGTTTCATTCAACCTACGTTATCTTATATTTCAAGATTTTTAATGGATGATATTATTGTCATATGTTTCATTCAACAAGGTTTGGATGTTTTATTGGATGACATCACTGTTATATGTTTCATATCGTCCCTTAAGGTTTGAGACCTTGATTTCAACTTCTGGCCCATCCTTTCATTGGAGTTCTAGTTTTTTCTTTGTTATGTTTCATTCAACATACCCTATCTTATTTCAATATTTTATTGGATGATATTGAATTGAAACGAGTTTCGTTCTTACAAATCCCTCGAGCTCAATAAAAATTTAGTGATAAACCATGGAAGTCAAAAGAATTTTAGAAGACATAATGAAACGAGTGAATAATGTGTAAAACAATGGGTCCAAACTCCAAACCATCAACTTGAAAGATTAGTAGGCCAGTCGGATAAGCTTTTCCATAACTCCTGCCGACAAGGCATCTTATTTCAGAAACGGCTTGTTCTGGCAATTGTAATGGCAACAAATTGACAGGAATAAGCACTTACATGAGTTGCAACTCACCAAAAAGAAATGGAACAGCTTTTTTTTAAGACGAAGAACTTGATTTTGAATGACTTCTGAAACACCAAAAAGGATATACGGCTCAACTTACTCAGCATCAAAGACTCCTGTTCTGGTGTGAAAGAGAAAGAAGCGTAATTGTCGTGATTGCTCGGTAACGTGACCTCTGATTTTGTGTAAACCGTGTCACCTTTCATTCTTGTATCGAATCAGCAACAGTTGATCAAATATCTGTCATCTGTTAAAAAAAGGTTTCTCATCAAATTTTACCTTGTCTGACAAACAGCTCAATGTGCAGCAAACATTAGCCTTTGGTAAAGAAGATCAGAAACGTATAAGATATTGGATAAAGATTACTCTGGTAGGTATCTTGGCTTCCATTGGTTCAAACTCTGTCGCTTATTGGTCGCATGTCTTCATGCTTCTTGAACCTGTGCTTATTGGTTCAATCGAACTGCTTTGTAGAGCTTATCTGTAATATTGATATGCATGAATATATGTTCCAGTATGGTTATTGTGACATACCAATAGCAGTTTTTAGATTAGGCCTGATGAGTCAAGATAAAGCTCTGATGTCAAAATATTTATGAGCTTATTGGTCGTATGTTTACTGTGACCATTAGCTTTTTTGTATCTGTGCTTATTGGTACATTATGTATTTTTCCCCCTTTCCTATGTTGTTTGAAAGATATACTATCCTTTGAAGGCACAAAAGCCATGAGTCCTGTATCAAAGCTGCGCAATGAAGTTTCAAATTACCAGAAATTGTCTAGGCAGCCGTTGTCCAATCCAACCCCATATACAAACTTGTGCCTAGTGCCATTCTGCCTGATGGTTTGAAGGTGAGAGCTGTCTTGGCAGACTCTTTAGGTTCTGGTGAGTACCCAAGAAACCGAAGACGGACATTACATGTGAAGTTTGCGAATGGGGCCAATGGGGATGGCAAGCCGTTCAATGAGGCGGAGGTTTCCTGGCTCATTCTACCCTGTTAACAGGCAGCCAGTTTCATTTGGATGGGACGAGATCTGGAGTGATGATGCATGAACTTGGCCAATGTTCTAGGACTTGGCTATGGTCACTACCTGGAACTGATCATGCTCCCGACTTCAAGTCCAATGCAGGTGAAGATAAAGCTGGTATAGGATGATATCATGTGTCAAATCCAGACATCGTCACAAATATATCTTACCATGGAGAATGTTAAGAACCCTCTTATTTGTATTCCTGATCTGAAAGCAAGTCCACGGCAGCCTTTTCAAATTAGTGGTGCCAATTGTGTTTATATAATGATAAAAGAGAAATTGGCTCTACGTTTCATTTACACCAACCATTTTTGTGTCTCAAACCAAAATTGGACAATAACTTGTTCAAAATCCACATTAGATACGTTTCTCACACATTCCTTGCCCCGAGACATACTCGCTCACAACCTAGTGTTGCCATGTAACGGTCCCACTCTTTGGCCTAGCTCGGTCAAGTTGACTTTGACCGGGCTAAGGTTGGCCCGACTCTATAAATAATCCGGGCTTGGCCTAGCTCTTAGACTGGGCTGTAAAATCCTTTTTCTTTTTCTTTTTCTTTTTTTTTGAAATATCAAAACTGTTGACTTTTTTTCATAACGGTTCACGGTATTAAAAATCGACAACGGTTTAATAGCATGGAAACTTACAAAAATTTGTATATTTTAGTGATCCAAAACCGTCAATGGTTTTCTTAGAACTGTTGACGGTTTTCATTTTCAAAAATGAAAAAAATTTAATCTTTTGAAATGCTACACTTTTACAAGTCTTAATAACAATAAGTTCCAAACAACATAATAACATTTAAATTACTATATTTATTCCAAAGTTTTATGTATAACAAAGTTTGAAGTGTCACCAACATAATAATATATTGACATAATTTGTGAATTACATATTAAACATTTTAACATTAAAAAGGGACAACTTAAAAGTCATAAAAACAATAATATTTGTTCCAAATATAAAGATACATGTTCCAAAGAAGAAATATCCAACCTTTAAGAAGCATAAAAACAATACAAAGTCGGAAACAAGTAAACAACTACATATCCATGTCGTCGTAGTCGTCGTCATCATTATCATCATCATCCGCAGATAGTGGAGAAGCAATTCCCGTTTGTAATGCTAAGTTTTCAAGATAGTTGGTGATATTATAATGACGGTGATCTACTACCTTCCATTTCGTAATCACATGATGTTGGAAGGTGTCGAAATCCCTATGAAGTGTTTCATAATTCCATTCCAACCTTTCGTAGTTGTCGGTTAAGAACTTCATATAGCGGTCCATGGAGCGAAAATGAAGGCAATGATCACAAACATCATCTTCATCATGTCCTTCTTCTTCATCTTCCACTTCTTCTCCTCGGCTTGTTTGTGCATTAGGTGTTAGCTTGCGAAGCCTTCCACCTAATTTGGACGCTTTTGAGATCATAACTCGACCTTTTAGAATTCTTCACTTACTTTTTCGTCACAATTCTCGGACGGATGAGCTCCCATACTCCGTTTTTTTCCGATTCAAAGCACACAACAACTCAACAAGATAAAACCATTGATGTTTGAACCAAAATCGATAACGGTTTTATAAAAATCGTTGAGGATTTTTGAAAACCGTTCACGATTTTGATTGAAAAATCTAACGGTCTTTTTTTTATTCTTGAGAAACACAATAAGGGGACCGGATCGGTCCTAACCCGACCCTTAAGCCCTTTGGATAAGAGCCTGAACCAGGATCGACCCGTGATCCCGGGAAAAAAAAAGCTCTCCCACACCCAACCCAATCTACAGTGACGGGTCAACAAACCTCGGGCCGGCCCGATCTCGGGGACCTGACTGTCATGAGATTAGATTTTCACAACCCGTGCGGCTCTCAAACTACTCCCACCCTTCGTTTGAGCTCAGCCGAAGTCGCTCGTCTACAATGGCTAAGTAAGAACTCGCAAGAGAAATGGACACTCGGAACAACCTTTGAGAGAAAAACACTTGGTATTACTCTCGGGTTTTTGTATACTTACAACTCTTGGAGGATGTTTCTAACTCGTGGTAGATGGATTCCTGAAGGATAGTTTGGCAAATGAGCCAAACCCTCCTTATATACTATTCTAAGAAAAGTTTTAGACTCCGTGTTCTAGACACTTCATTTCTTAGGGTTTACAAGAAGGTTTTAGAATTATCTAGCAAACCCTACCAAACCTTACATATGTACATAATGTCCTAGAATTTTTCGGAATTCTCCCGAGCCTTCTGCAAAACTCTAGAACTTGGACCATTTTTTATGGGCTATTTTCATGGGCCGCATCAAATATGTCACTTTTCATTCGGCCAAGTTCGCCTGTGACATGACACCCCTATACACGTGATCACAATCCACTTGCCATTTCACCTCTCCAAAGTCGAAAATCCCCAACACCACCACCAAATCCTTCTCATCTCATCTCAACCGTCCGATCTATCAATCACTCCATCCTCATCATCATCAATGGCGTCGACCGGCAATACCTGGGCGGATCTCTGGGACTCCGACACCACCAACACAATCACCGATCAGACTCAGATCGACAAGTCGGCGTCGAAGGGAGGAGGACTCTTTGGGAAGAAGTACTCGCAGAAGCTTGGGGACGGCTTGGGGAAGACGAAGGAGGCGGCGTCGAGCGGTGTGGATAAGACCAAGGTTGTGGCCACCAAGGGGATCAAGAAGGTCAAGGAGGGCGCCTCGGTCGGGATGGGGTGGATCAAGGACAAGTGTCAGAAGAGTACGAGCAAGAAGTGAAGGGGAAGTTGTTTGATCGATGTTTGAGTCTGGTGTGGTTGATTGTTAGGGTTTGGTGTCGGTGATGATTTAGAGATTGTTGTGATTAGTGAGATTGTTATGGATTTGATGATGTTGGTGATGGAATGGTTTTTATTTTCTTGGATTCGTTGATCGTGTTGATTTTGTTGTGTGGATTTGTTTGATTTGATCTGCTGCGTTGATTTGATGTTCATGTAGTTGTTATTCGTTGATTAGATGAGGATCGACCATTTTGTCATCATCCCCAATCTGTTTCAGATCGGCGATGATATCGATGAGTGATCTTTTGTTGATATTGGTTTTCATGGATGCTGTGTGGGGGATTTGGTTATTGAAATAGGAAGTTCATGGTTCTTGGTGATCAAGCCTTTTTTTTTTTTTTTTTTTTTTTATGTCTGAGTTTTGATGGGTTGGAATGGGATTACTTACGATAACAACATTAGTAGAGTTTGCTACGAGTAGATGTTTGTCCAGCATGAAGCTGGTCGTCGGTCGCTATAATTCAGATGTGCGTTGAGTGAATCCCCTCGGTTTGCCATTTGGTAGCTAGAGTTCGTTAATCTCGTGTTCTGTGGAGCTACGGCTTGCCCTAAGGACAGTTATCCTAGTCGAGTCGACCAGATAGATGTATCGAGTTCTGTTTCTTCAAGCACACTCGGTACGATAATGATTCCCTCTGTAGGATTTGATTAGCAGTCTAGTATCCTCTTTGAATTGCCCGTATCCAACCTTGTTTTGCATCATCCTCTTATTTTGATTGTGCTTGATGAAACATCAATTCCATTTATCTCTATTCTCTAGCTAGTACGCTTTGGTATGCGAAGGTAAGCTAAAAATTTTGTAAGTTGATACCCATTTCTTCAACCAGGAATCATCACGGGTTTTACGCAATGAAATAGAGGGATCCTAAAAAGGTAAGCAGTGCACATTCATCCTTGTGAGTATATTGTCGAAATAACACACCGAAACTGAATCATCTATTCCAAGCAGTGGGGAAAGTGCTATATATAAAAACTTATTATGAAATAACGTAGACAACTTCATATACAGATAACGAAGTTAAACTCTGCAATAAGCACGGTATGAGCAAAGGGAGGAAGAGCGCTGGAAGCTGTTGCATGTTAGCAACATTTTGGAGGGAATTGAATTGAAAATTTTGGTATTCAATGGGCAGGGCGCCTTCAGTGACCTACTGTTGCAATAATACAAACCCTACAGATTTCATCGCACATCTTTGCTGCAACTATCCCTGGAAGAAACTATAGCTATCCAACCATGTGTTCTTACTCGAATGAGGCAAACTGATCGAAGTTACCAATCAGCAAAATGTAGCTTCGATGTCGTAATGTTGAGCGTGCTCAGCGTGGCAGGGGATCAAATCTCTCCATCCCACAGCTCCTCAAGGGTCTTGATCGGTCCGATGCAGGAAATGTATGGCCACCCAGTGACTCCTCTACTCTGCGGGATAGTTCTGATCTTCTTGTGATCTTCTTCGCTCAATTCCCAGTTGAAAACATCAGGTTCTCCTTCATCCTGTGCTGGTTGAAGCTCTTCACCACTACAGCTACTCCTTGCTCGTGCAACCATCTCAAGCTAACCTGCATTTTGAACTCTTTTTAACTTCAAGTACCGTTTGTCTTGAAATTAGTAAGCAAATGACCATGGATAGGAAGTTCCGCTCGTATTCCCAATTGCAATCACCTGCGGAACAGTTTTCCCTTTGGCCTTTGCAATGCCCTTGAGCACTTGACATTCCAAAACTCTATTGCTTCCGTAGAAGGTCCCTATGGCGCTTAGACGAGAGTAAGCAGTCACCAATACTACGTTCGCCTTGCAGAGCTCGATCAGCTTCCTCTGTTGCCAAAATGGATTCACTTCCACCTTCCAAGCACATGAAATTTGGGTATCAACTCAGGTTCTTGAAAACAGGGAGCACAGTTAAGTTGAGCTGTTGTGGCGAAAACAAATTATCTTTCCTGGATCAGTTTCCCTATCCCAACAATGTGCGCGCACGAGTAGCAAATAAACAAGAGTCCATGACCTGGAGTCGTATCTCCTCTCCACCGAAAATCCTAAACCAAAGGCTGATGGGTCCCAATCCAATACCGGACAGTCCATAGCTAAATCATACAGTGCCCCTTCTTTCAACTCATGTTTGAGGAACTGAATCTCGAGCATTTACTCAAAACTAGTAATTTATATTTGGGTTTACCACGTAAAGCTTCAGGCAGTTTGAATGGAGATAACTTGCAAATTTCATACCAGAAACTGACCTGATTCGCAGCGGGAGGAATCTTTGCTATAGCCAATATTTCTCGCAGCTTCTTACATGAGAAATTGCTTACTCCAATACACTTGGTTAACCCTGACACTCTTCCATGGCTGCCCACACTGATTCCAACTCGAATGGCACAAAATCCTCTGGTTTTATCGGAAATTCGTACTTTCCTGGTTTCGTGCTCACCTGCCAATGTATCAGATACAGATCAAGGTATTCCAGCTGCAAATTCCTACATTCCCAATTCGCACAGCACCTCAACGCCAGTATAAACATCAAGAATACTCCTAACCCTTCTACTACAAAATCGACCAATGCACTTGATCAAAATCGACCAATTCCAGTCTTGTGAATGGAGTTAGTTCACAAGACTGGTATCAAAGCGTACAATGCACTTGATGTAAGATTTCTCGATATATCATCTTCACTTCAAGCAGAAAAAGACATTCATAAAAAGGGTATACAAGAATACAGATCAGAGCGACCACTCTATCACAGTAAATTGGTCAAAGTGGTTCTCAACAATCAGCAATTGCTATGTTATTAACACATCGACAACAGATGGACAAAGTATTGGTTTATGAAAAGAGCACAAGCTTAAACTAACTACGCCAAAAAACTTGTTATGAATGGAGTATATACGTCACACCTTGACTTCGACTCAACTTTAAATCAAATCAAACTTACAACAACATATAACAATCTAGGTGCTCCTAGCAGGACAACGTAGGAGGTGTACGAGTATTGACATAGTCTCAACACGTGACTTCGCGTGAACGTCTGCTTACGGCGAACATATATTTTGAGTGATGTGGAGTGTTCAGTTGCACCTTGGGTTCTGTGTTCGAACTGAAAAACAATTGACGGTAAGTATTGTGACCGAATGTGATTGATTTGAGTTCCCAAACTTAAACAAATGATACCTAAGAGTCCTCTCGATCGCGGCCACTACGAGTTGAGGATGAGCGTCACCGACCCACAGCTTCGATGTAACAAACACCTCGTCTCGATTTCCGATCAATCCAAGCTCGATCGCATCCCTTATTGCGTCGCCGAGGGGCCGCTCGGTGCCGTACTTGGAGGCGATGTCGAAGTGCCGGTATCCGAGCTCGATCGCTCGGAGAATCGCCGATTTGGTGATCTCCGGCGACACCGATGGATCGACGGCTAATCCGAGGCCGATCAGGGGCATGCTCCGGCCGCCGTGGCTGAGCTCGAGGGATGGAGCGGAGAGATCAGTCATCGTCGGCGGCGGCGGGGATGGTGGAATGTGGAGAGGTGGAGGTCACTGGCTGGTTTCGTTGAGCATCTCGTAAGGAAAAATGTTGGATGAGTGTAACGATGGATCAAGACATAAATTATTTATTGTTTTCGTTTTAATTTAATTATAATATTTTTAATAATATTAATATAATGAATTTATAATTTATATAATTAAAATATCTTATTATTATTATTATTATTATTTATTTTAAATCTCACTTACATCTCATTATCTAAATTTTTTTTATTAAATTTTATACAAATTCAACACATATATACAAATTCAACACATATATAACATCTCGTGTCGGATCAAATTATGACGGATAGAGTATTTAGAATGGAACTTTGATTTTGATCATGGTTAAACATGTTTGTTTGATTATATAATTGAACATGTAAATGGAAAAAATCAAACTTTCCTCAACTTTGTTGGTCTAAATAAATCAAACATACGGGTGTCATTCAATCTGATATAGCCTATATAATTACTCTGGGTTCATCCAGCCGAGTTTTTATCAAGCCTCAGTCATGCTTACTGAGCCGATGGTGAGCTCGTTTAATAAATGAAACATACCGACATGCATTCCAATGAAACCCATATTGATCTTACGAAGGTCTCCAGTCAAGTAGGCATTTTATTCACGCAGAGATTATCGAACAAACAGCAACTAAGTCCGGCAAATGAAAGGAAACAGAAGCGTTTGAGTAAATCTGATGCACGCTAGCCCACCCCGCCAATTGCCAAATGCAAAAGAAAATTTTAACGTTCATCTTCCCACGATAGTGTAGCTACAAATCAATCGCCACTGCACGACCACCGACCGACCCCCCACAAAGCCACTGCATCTATAACAAATATTGATACAACGGTGATAAATATTATGCAGCATGACTAACCACCATTGCAGCTGCTCCTGGACTTGCAATCTTGGATCATAAGGTAGTGCAAAACAAAACGACCACCATTCATGGTTTGGAACTGGAGCTTCAGGTATGATCATGAACTTTAAGCAGATGGCAGGAGCTCTGGGAGTGGTTCATCTGGGATGGGAGTGGGAGTTGGCGGAAGTGGTTCGTCAGGACTTCCACCAGACTTACCATTTAGAACGATGACCTTTCCGTCTTCATCCGTATCAACTATAACAGAATCCCCTTCTTTGATTTCCCCACCGAGCATTTTCTCCGCTAAGCTGTCCTCCAGAAGCCTCACAATGGCTCTTCTCAAAGGTCTTGCACCATAGTCAGGTTGATAGCCTTCCTTGGAAACTAAGTCGACGAACTTCTCTGTCACCTGGAGGTCGATGCCTTTAACCTTAAGCCTATCAAAGACCTCATTCAACATTATGTTGGCGATTTGTTTGATCTCAGTAGAGGTGAGTTCCCTGAAGACAATCATATCATCCAACCTGTTCAAGAACTCGGGCTTGAAGTATGCCTTCAGCTTTTCCATCATCGAGGTTTTGATTTTCTCATAGTGAGAGCTGTCCTCTTCATCAGAGAACCCTAGATCAAAACCAAACCTATTCTTGGAGGTCCCCTTGATCACATTGCTTCCCACATTGGAGGTCATGATGATGAGTGTATTCTTGAAATCGACTGTTCTGCCTTTGCTATCTGTCAACCTCCCATCTTCAAGGATCTGAAGCATCAAGTTGAAGACATCACCGTGTGCCTTCTCAATTTCATCAAAAAGAACAACAGTGTATGGCCGCCGCCGAACAGCCTCAGTAAGCTGGCCACCATCAGTGTAACCAACATATCCGGGTGGAGAACCAATGAGCCTAGACACTGTGTGTTTCTCCATGTACTCACTCATATCAAGTCGGATCATGGCTTCTTCAGAACCAAAATAGTACGAAGCAAGAACCTTCGCCAGTTCTGACTTCCCCACACCAGTAGGACCCGAGAATATGAAGCTGGCAATCGGGCGGTTAGGATTTTTTAGACCAGCACGGGCTCGCCGGATGGCCTTGCTGATGGCCCTCACCGCTTCATCTTGTCCGACAATCCGCTTATGGAGGGTCTCTTCCAATTTCAACAGACGCTCAGATTCATCAGCAGATACTTTAGCAACTGGAACACCGGTCCAAGAAGAAACAATATGCTGAATGTCAGCTTCTGTTACAACTGGACCGCCATCACCCACCTCGGTCTCTGCCTTGCTTACTTCCTTATTCTTCTCCACAACTACGGATATTTGTGTTTTCAGATCGATTTCACGATCTCGGAGCTCACCAGCCTAGAGAAATTATAGTAAAGAGAGGGTCAGCCTGATCGAAAATTAAGTACAAGAGATATTCCATACGTTCAAGCAGTTTGCCTCAACAATTTCCAGTCAATTGACAAATACTATATTGATTAAATATTTACGGGCAGTATCTAGAAGCACCTCCCTAGTCAAAGCCTACTAATAATCACTAGCCCAAAGAAGCACGGTAACATTAAACATGAGTTCTTAAGCATATTAAAATGATGCAAGTAACTATATCGTCTATGCTGCAGATGCACACATCACAGAGCATATAGCATTGGGAAAGACAGCCAAATATGAAAGTCTAGGCAGGAAAGAAGAAATCAGCCACAAAAAAGGGAGGAAAAACCTTACCTTCTCAAAGTCTTGGCTGCGTACGGCTTCATTCTTCTCTTTCGTGATCTGCCTGAGCTGTTTCTCAAGCTCCCTAGCTTCAGCAGGAAGCTGCAGGGGAAAAACATTGAATTTAGTACTGGAGTATAACCTGATGGAAAAGAGGTTGATGACATTATGAAACCAACATACCTGTGCATGGCGCAATCGAACACGAGACCCAGCTTCGTCAATAAGGTCAATAGCCTTGTCTGGCAAAAACCGGTCACTGTTCCAGAATACAATTTGACAAATTAACATTGGTTAATCAAGCATAAACGGCTTCATGTTTTAGGGAAAAAATTGCACATATGATGTGCCTAAAGTGAAGATGTAAGAAACGAAATTGAATCATACGTGACACATTCTATCATGCCATTGGCAGCCAGTCATAATGAGAAAGAATAAGATGCATGTTGCAACAACTAGGATATTGACACTAAAAAATGGAGTTTGAATGAACTACGAGCACAAACACCCAAGAACCTGGCCTTTGGAGAAAAGCAACAACACTGAAGAAAACTGAAATATGCAGGGTTTTTTTCCGGAAAATTTGTTTCGCCTTTCTTCAAAATGCCATCAGCAGTTCATGGTAGATTTAAAACGGCTTGGCCAGTTAAATTTTTAATTCAATCAAAATATAATAATTAGCCCAGAAATTTCTGGGTGGGTCAGTGTTATTGTACTTGCGAGTGTGTCTAGGCTCCTTTCCTTCAGAAATAGTGTAAACAATGAAGGACACAAAAATTGGCCAATGCGCAGTAAGAGTAGCAAGGATAAAAATTATGGCAGAGCATATACCTAATGTATTGGTGAGACAGTTCAGCCGCGGCAACCAGGGCTTGATCTGTATAACGAAGCTTGTGGTGTATCTCATATCGCTCCCTGAGTCCTTTCAGGATCTGGATAGTTTCTTCAACTGTTGGTTCTGGCACTCTGACGGGTTGAAACCTTCTTTCAAGTGCTGGGTCTTTCTCAATGTGCTTTCTGTATTCATCAAGTGTTGTGGCCCCTATGCACTGTAACAAATTGGTAAAACCAACTTCAGTCACCAAAAATTCACGCCAACACCATGGTACACAAATGGTAAAAACTCATTCCAAAACATAAAAAATAAAAAAATAGAACGATCTCAACAAAAGGTAACCAAACCTGTAGTTCACCCCTCGCAAGTGCCGGTTTCAGTATGTTAGCTGCATCGATTGCACCCTCTGCAGCTCCTGCCCCAATCAAAGTATGCACCTCATCAATAAAGAGAATGATCTCATCACTCTGTCTAACCTCCTCCATTAGCTTTTTCAATCTTTCCTCAAATTCTCCACGGTATTTAGTTCCAGCAACAAGAAGACCCATATCAAGAGTTATAACCTGCAGCGCTAAAAGACCCAATGTAAGAAGCAATGATGAGCATCTAAATCAAGTACACTGATGATACAAGTGAAATACGACGAGCAGGAATTTCACTTCACGAGAAATTCCTAAAGATGCATTTAACCTAGCAAATCTAATAACAGTTCCATCTTTTTGAAACCTGTCGTGCCAGATTGTACAGCCACAAAGCCTAATCAGTTAACTCACAGTGCATGCACGTGTCCTTACTTACCCAGCAGTCATTCCAACAAAAATGTAAGCTACCCCAAAACGTTACCTAGGAGTAGGATAACTTGCATAGGACACTAATAATACTAACACAAAAAAATCATAAACAAAGATAAGTTTCTGGCAATAATCAACATGATGACTAGTCAAAGGATCAAACCACGATGTGTCACACCTCGGTCACCATATTCTTCCTCAAGAGAACAAAAAGTCTCAATCATCTTTGGGTGATATTGGGAACCATATTGGTTTCAAGCCTCACAACAGCGCCACTCCTCCAGCACATATTTTCTTCTCCTAGGAGCTTCTAAACAAAGATTTTTTGAACATGTATATGTTGGTGCTTTACATATATATTGCCAGCCAGGTGAGAACATGATAAACCAAGAAAAGAAGGGAGGTGGGAGAGGAGGTCAAAGGGAGAAAGCAAGTTGGAAGAGAGTGATGATGAAAGAATGGTTAGAGATGAGGGTAGGAAAATGTCTGAATTGCATGGACAATAAGACAGGATCCGAGATTGTTACCGGTTTTATTTTTTCCAAACAATTTTCTCTTCGCATTCACCTGTACTAATGAAGATAAATAGTTTCTATCAGATGTCCAGTTCTAATCTGTGATACTTATCAGACCTTTATTTCCTATATTTTATTTTTTCAAGTGAATCCTCAGGACAGCAAAAGCAAACTTCTAAAAAATTTCAAACAAACCTGCAGAATTAAAAAGAGTGAAATATTTTCAGACGTCAAGAAGTACGTGCACATAAAATTTATTCTTTCTACAGAATCCTGAATGGCCAAATTCATACAGATTACAGAACATTATCGAAGGATTTGGTTCAAAGTTAACAAAGCTTGTACTTCATTGAAGTATTCTTTAGTAGGTACAAGGACAATACCTTCTTTCCTTCTATTGTTTCCGGAACATCACCGGTTGCAATTCGTTGAGCAAGGCCTTCAGCGATTGCTGTCTTACCAACACCTGGCTCTCCAATAAGACAAGGGTTATTTTTTGTGCGTCGGCCAAGAATTTGCGTTACCCGCTCTATTTGCTCCTGTCTTCCAACAACAGGATCCAATTTCCCCTTCAAAAGGTTAACGAATGTCAGCATGTCACTAGCTTCTACACAAATATACAACTTGCATGAACAATAGATAACCATAAGAATATATCCCGAAGATACCTCTTCCGCCAATTTTGTCAAATTTGTGCCATATTCTTCCAAGGTGGGCATTTTAGTGCCAGAACTACCTCCTCCTACACCAGCACCAACGGCTTCTGTATTCTCACCAACCATCCTTATTACCTGTAGACATTAAGGTTTCAGGTTCAGAAATTATCTCAGGCATGGATAAAGACCATACATAAAGAAACTAAGCTCTCACCTGTGTGCGAATGTTGCTCAGGTCGGCACCTAAGTTTTCTAGAACACGAAGAGCGACACCCTCACCTTCCCTAAGCACACCTAGAAGCAAATGCTCAGATCCGATGTAGTTATGTCCTGCAAAAGGTAGCCTTCATCAGTCCAGGGTAGCTATAGACTAAAAAGAGAGAGATGAGGAAGCTGATTAGCTGGATTCAACAAAATCTCGGCATCAGGCCAATAAAGGGTGTGCTGAGGATTTTGAGCACAAGTTTCAACTTGCAGAGTGAGATGTGAAACAAGTTATCTGTTAAGACCCCCAAGAGCAACAAATTACAATAGCAGGTGTTATGATATAAGGCGAGAAATTTGGGAGAGGTTGACAACTCGATACTGTATCATGCAAAGACTCCATCACAGATTCACCAGTACATCGGTTGTTACATCAACCAAGATACGGAAAGTTTAGACCAACATCCACAGATGATAGGATAGATGCATGTTTAGGCTCATCAACATGGAGCAGCTGCAAATAATGGCTCTCAGTAGAATTAAGAGGACACAAAGATCTTTATCTATAAAAGTTTTTTTTTAAAAACTGTATTCACAGACTCCTATCTCCGTCATACATACATCTTCCTTAATTGTATCCACAAAAGTTCCACGTGAAATTGTTCAATACAAAAGAGGGGGGGGGGGGGGGAAGAAGAATTATCTTCTCCAAGGGATATGTCAGGCCTGAAAAAATAGAACACTAACTAGCATACCGAGTTGTCTGGCCTCGTCCAAAGAGAGCTCCAAAACACTTTTGGCACGAGGTGTAAATGGAATTTCAACCGCAACAAATCCACTTCCTCTTCCAATTATCTTCTCAACTTCAACACGAGCATCTTTCAAATTAATTCCCATCGATTTCAAAACCTTAGCAGCAATTCCAGTGCCTTCACCAATAAGACCCAATAACATTTGTTCGGTGCCAACAAAATTATGTCCAAGGCGCCTCGACTCTTCTTGTGCAAGCATTACCACTTTAATAGCTTTCTCAGTGAAACGCTCGAACATAGCTTTAACTACTATACCCTTGCGTGCCTTTGGTTTACGGAGGCCGACAGCTGGCCTCATCGGACTGTAAAAATTTCGTCTAGGATGTCCTGGAAAAACCAACTTATTACATGGACGCAAGCTGGCAAAATTTGTTATTCTTAAACCAGAAGTCTGAAGAGAAGTCATCATCTTAAGAGATCTATTTCCCCTCGTAGATCCTTGCATTCTGCCATTTACTTGAGGAGTGAACGAAGTAGTCTGAATTAGAGCCCCCGCCATGACTTCGGCCTTGACACCTGCAATACATCACAAAAATCTCATCCTTGAAACATATTGCGCCAATTTCAAATCTTTTGTTATAGTAGATACGATAAATATAATTCAAATTCATTGCCTATCGTGGATTAGTACTGTAAAACCGATAACCATTAGATCCCAAAGAGTAAAACTTCTCATAACTGCATAGATTCAGCACAAAGTATAATCCGTCCTAAACAAATAGAATCAACCACACAGACAAATCCTGGCGAGAACCACTTATAGCCACATCACTCCAAAAAGTAATATTTAGCAGTGTAAGACATTGTCTCCAGCAAACCACACAAAGCTTCTAGCACAACATGATACGCAATAAATCCCTCAGAGATCAGTTATAGGGAGAAACCTCACAAGGTCGTGGTGATGTGTTGAGTTGATTTTTTTATTCAATGAGAAAAAAACACAATGTAAAATTCACAATCAACCGACAAAGCAAATGATTAGACAATGGCGAATGCCATACAACTTGGTACATGTATGGCTCAAGCCTAATTCAGCAAAAAAGTATATATGACCATCCAAACCACCATCAATTAGGATAGATACACATCGACAGATTACAAGTGATGCAGCTTCCTCAATTTCGAAACCCAACAACATCTACTGAATCAGTCATCTAAAAATCACACCACAATTCCATTCCTTCCGAAAAAGCAGCCACACACGATTCATTACACCACGTTAATTAACTCGATCGCCAATCATCAATCAATCATCCAATCAGAGCATAGCATCAACAACAGCCACAGTTATACTTGAAACGAATACAATCACTCAAAAACAGCAACTTCCAAATTCACCACAAAACCCTCAACTACAAAAAACACCAGAAAAATTCTTGAATTCAACACCAAAGCAAACAAGAAAATACAGTTCCCATTCCGCATCAATTCAATCGTCATTTCAAGTAACACTCACCGTCACCAAACGCTTTCAATCCCCGAAATGGCAAATCCAACAACCAATCAAACTCATTCTCTTATCAAACACACAAAAAAAAACCCCTAGCTTCATCAATCGAGCAAAAAACCATACCAAAAACACAAACAAAATCAACACCGAGCTCAACTCGACCCCAATTCAGCTACAATAAAGAAATTCGAAGCGAAATCAGATACAAATTATTGAGCGAGGAGGAGACAATTTGGGGATAGAATTTACCTCTGAATGAGGATGAGGGGAAGGGAAAGGGAGAAGGTAAGGTATTTGGGAGAAGAAGAAGAGGAGGATGATGATGATGATGAAGATTCAGCATGCGGCTATGAGAGATACGGGTGAGGTTTGTGAGGGTATAATGGGGATTTTAGAGGAGGGGGGAAATTGGGGGAAGGGAATGGAGTTGCGTGGTTTATAAATATCGGAGGATCGATGCCGGCTCTGTACTTGGGTTTGACTTTGTACGCGCATCAAGGTTGAGTACATATGTTTATGACATTTTTCTTCTTCTTCTTGAAACCATGTTTATGACAGGTTGGGTATGTTGTGTTTTTGATTTTTTGTTTTTATTTTATTAATTAATTATATAGAAGTGTTTGTATTTTGTTTTTATTTTTATAACGAATGAATTTAAAGTAAAAAATAAAATTAAAAATATATAATTTTTTAATAAATATTTTATCTGAATATAATATTTAAGATTTTGTTAAAAAAAACAAATTTTTTATTTTTGTAAAGTAATTTTAATTTTTCGTAATTATTATTTTTAAATTTTTTTATTAATTTTGACTTTTATAATTTTGAAAATCAACATCGTAGTTCCTTATTTTAGGATTTTTATGTCCATTGAACTGAAGTATATAGATAACGATATATTGATTCATATGTAATCAAGTTCAAATAAATTCATTATCACATGAAGAGGATGGGGATTGAACACTTGATTTCAATATCAATTTGTTTTTATCTAAGAAAACTTATCAATATATATCTACAACAAAATAAAAATTGAAATTTTTTTAAATAATTAGAGCCATTTTTCATCATTTTTTGGACATGACTTGTCCAATAAGAAATACAGTTGAACACACACAGGGGAGAAAAAATCACGAATGAATATGATCGTTCTCATGAAAATCAAGTTGCTCAAGGCATCAAAGCAGGACTATTTTTATGTATTGTATCGAACGGTCAATGAGCATTGGGGTTACGCTTTCTCAACTCTCGCGTAGGGCTCCACAAATGAAGTTGATGGTTTGTTTTTTCATGGTGGGACGGTGAGATCTGATGGGCTTGGGCTACAGAATTGGGCCACGGCCCGGCCTGGGCACAGTTTGCGAGGATCTGCCCCGTGGCAACAAGGCAACAACAACAACAGTTGAAACGCAACCAGCGATGTCACATCATCCCGAATGAGCTAGATGTATCTTGCGTTCCTAGGAAAGACCTGGTGATTAGCCAGAAGGTTTGTTTGTTATTAAACTAATCCTAAATCAAACCGGCAAGAATCCAAGAATAAAGACAAAGTTCTCCGACACTTGTTTTTCAATCCATATCATTATAATCATTATAAATATATAATATAAATAAAAAAATTTGTTTATTATGCATATGTCCATTTTTTTATTGATTAATCTTCTAACATATATGAACTTTTTATTAGTTGATTTCACAATGAATTAATTAATATCATTTAAAACTTCATTATCAAGTATATAAATGATTAAGTATCCAAAAAAATTTCTTACATTTGTATAATATATGCATAATGATTAGGAGTTTCTTATAATTGAACATTGCATGAATAATCGATAAAATGAAATTTATAATACACAATATAACTACTTAATCTAAAATGAATTTATGAAAAGAAAAAACAAAATAATAAATCACAAAAATACAATCATAAATCATATATTCACAAGTAGAGATCTAATAACTCTAATTTAAAAGAACTTCGTCCATTCCTTATATTAAATGAAATATATTTTTATTTGGATTGTGTAATCCTTTTATATAAAAATACCAAATAATATCTCATTTGTTATCTTTTATTTTACACTCTTTTCTCAATTATTTTAGTAAATTTCATTGTTAGTATAAAAAAAATTACACTTTTTCGAGAGTGTGTATTAACAAATCAATAATTGAAATTAAAACACTACAAATCAAGAATTGATATTCGAATGCTATCTTTAAATTTCAATCATTTATTTTTAATCGTTTAATTTTAATCATTTAATTTTTCTGAATATATCATATCATGACATATATGTTTTTAATTAAAAATCCATACAAATCTAAGGTAGGTCAAAACGTTTCATCAGTAGCAAATTTAGGACCCTAATGCATA
Source organism: Drosera capensis (assembly GCA_001925005.1). Classification (NCBI taxonomy): domain Eukaryota; kingdom Viridiplantae; phylum Streptophyta; class Magnoliopsida; order Caryophyllales; family Droseraceae; genus Drosera; species Drosera capensis. The sequence continues at coordinate 41,772 of LIEC01006646.1, forward strand.
TGTACCACGTGGCTCCATCCTTCAGTCCTAGTGCAACAACCATCACCTTTGAAATCCAATCTTGAAACTGCCACCAAATCCACAAGACCACCATTCTTGCCTGATCTCAGAACAGACCCTCACTTGTCATCACCGCTTGCATGTAACCATACACCTCTGTTCTCAAACATACTTGCATTAACAAACTCATTTGAATTTGATCCAACAACAATGAACAATACACCACCAGCAGCAGCATCGTCCCATTCCCTTATCCCGACGGCGAAACTTCGCCACGGAGGTGGCCGCATGCCGTTCTTGGGCCTTGGATTGTCCCCAAACCCACCGGTGACGAACGAAGTGGTCAAAGCGGCTGTGATCGAGGCGCTTGAGGTTGGTTACAGGCACTTTGACACCGCGGCATTGTATGAGACGGAGGAGCCTCTTGGAGAAGCGATAAGGGAAGGGGTTCGTGACGGGTTGGTTGGGGGGAGGGAGGAGGTGTTCGTCACGACGAAGCTTTGGTGTAGCGATGCGCATGGGGATCGCGTTGTGCCTGCACTGAAGAGGAGTTTACAGTAAGGGTTTGTTTATCTAATTGAGTTCGAGTGAGTTCTTTGATCAAATAGTTGAAATTGGTTTCAAGTTGCGAATAATTGGTGATTAGAGTGGTGCTTTTGTGGCAAACGTTAGCTGTTCATGTTTAAGAATGATGGGAAAAGATATCTTGGAATGTTTCTGCATGAACTGAGAAAAATGTATTTGGCCAACAATAACCTTAACCTTATTCTTTATCGGATCATAAAAACCCACATTTCCAAGCTCTCGTCCGTCCCTTCGAGACCGAGCATCCATTGCAACGATTCGATAGGTCGCACCTTGCTTTCTACTATATCGTTTTAAACGAAGTTTTATCATAATATTCCTTGAATTTTGACTTGATATACAATAGATGAAATTGTGTAATCATGAAGAGTTATTTGTTTAGTTTAGTAAGTACTTAGGACCGTGAGAATGAGGAATAATGTTCTATGTGAATACTTCATGCACTGGAAAGACATGAAGTAGCTGATATTTCTCATGTGCCAAGAGAAAAAAATGTCACAGATAGAGCAATCACATGCGCATCCAAAACGATCATCGTATCTATCAGCATTTTAGCTCCAACAATCAAAATGATGATAGGAGTATAACCAATTGGGTTACTACCAAATCACTCATGAACATCCAAATGATAGCAGATGCGAGTTACCATTTTATCATTAACACAAGAGTCCTGTTGTCATTGATGCTCCTGTAATTGTTCAAACATTCGAGTACATCTTCAGCTTATAGTACACTAGCGTCTAAGAAAGATGGCAGATTATAGTAAATCTTTTCAGGAACTTGAAATTGGACTATGTGGACCTGTATCTAATTCATTGGCCGACAAGCTCAAAGCCCGGAGCCATTGAATATCCTATCAAGAAGGAAGATTTTCATCCCATGGATTTGAAGTCCGTGTGGGCAGCTATGGAGGAATGCCAGAAACTCGGCCACACAAGGGCTATCGGCGTCAGCAATTTTTCTTGCAAGAAACTCTCTGAGCTCCTATCGATTGCGACAATCCCCCCTGCTGTCAATCAAGTATGTTCTCGTGATTACTCAGATTTCCTTTTCCGTGTTTTAATTGTGTCCGATTAAGTGATCCAATGCTATGTATCTTTTTGTAAACAAATAGGTAGAGGTTAATCCAGTATGGCAGCAGAAAAAGCTCATAGATTATTGCAAGACAAATAACATCTTGGTGACTGCTTTCTCTCCTTTGGGAGCAATCGGAACATTTTATGGCAACGACAGAGTTCTCAAATCTGAGATTCTAAAGGACATAGCTACAACTCGAGGGAAGACCGTTGCTCAGGTTATCGTCATAGCTTATTCTACTCGATTATACATGACATTATTCGATCAGCTTCATATATTTGACTTTAACTTTTAGAAGATTGCTAATTAATTCTTGCAGGTCGCTCTGAGATGGGCCTTTGAGCAAGGTATCGCAGTGGTGGTTAAGAGCTTCAATAAAGAAAGGATGAAACAAAACCTTGAGATATTTGACTGGGAATTGAGTGCAGAAGACCATGAGAAGATCAGGAGAATTCCGCAGAGCAGGGTGTGCACAGGTGATGATTATACATCACCTATCGGGCCATTCAGGACACTCGAGGAGCTGTGGGATGGAGAACTTTGATCGCGATTGAGCGTAGTATGAAACAACATGTCCTGTGAGTCCCTCCTGGTTGAATCTCTACTAGCTAGCCTTCAAACTCACGGCATTATTATTTGTATCTTAACACAATGCTGATCATTGTTTGCATAATATTAGCAAGAACGGAACAGAGGCTGAAGAGCTCGTCGTCGTCATCATCGTGTTTAGCTAAAGCGGAAGCGGATAAATAAAAGTTCTGCTGTAACCAGTGATGTTAATAATGGATGAATGCAGATCATGAGCCTAATATCTTAGTTCTGCAGATAAAGCAGACTATGACACACAGTTCTGTACTAAGAACCATGTTTTATCGGGAATGCTAGAGGCGATTCCATGGTTGCTTTGTTGCAGTAAGTAGAGCTTTCCTGATGCTCAGTGTCATATGGGATATGATGAGCAGTAGACCATGGGATATGAGTTCTTAAACCATCTTGGACAACTCTGCTCATCATATCCCATATGACACTCAAACTAACATGGAGTATAAGAAAATATCAGCGATACTCCTCTTGTGCAGTTGTTAAGCACGGTGATCATCTAACAACGAAGATGAATAAAGTGGTCCAAGATTTTTTTATCGTGAAACATGAACACATATTTGATGGTGAATGAAATAACTCAAATTTATCCATATTGTCCTAATATCTTCGCCTTGCAGGTAAATTATTCTCAAACACATTATACACGAAATGAAAGTATGAAACATAGCTAGCATTTCTCATGTTACCACCCACCCACTCACCGGGATCGATTCCGGCAATGTTTCCAAGAGTCGACGATGACGACAGTTACTTCAAGCAGTTGACGTTTGATGTCCTCACGGCCTCTAAGCAAACTCTAGTCGTTGACGAGGGCTCGAATAGCGGCGGAATCGATCGCGACCGGTGGACTTGCCGAGAACACGTCTCAAATGCGGAGCGCTAGGGTTTTCTCAAATACTATCAGACATGTTGACTGCAGACACTTTGGTATGCTTTCGTCGGCTTTTTCGTGTGTGATTTTGTTGAAAATGACCGCTGCTCGTGGTTAGGGTTTGAGTTTCGCAAACCCCCGAACACAGTGGGTTTGTGCAAACCTTGTTTAGATGTCAAATGCAATAAGGTTTCGCATCAGATTTTGCATCAGGGTATGATGAGGTGTGCGGGATCGGGCTTCGGCATAATCGTCACCCCATTGTCGAAATGATCTTGAAGAAGAAACTCGTAATATATGAACCATCGATCGGTCTCATTCTAGTTGGTAATTGTTCATTTCGGTTTTTGTCTATTTGTTGCTTCAATTGCTTAATAGTAACTGTCTCGGTCCATTTGATGTCGTTTTCTCGAACTATCTGATTTTTGTGTAACGTGGTTTCGTTCCGCATTTTGGTTACGTGTTAGAACTTCAATATTGTATAAGATTTGGAATAGGAGTGAGGTCGCCAAATCTGTCGTGAGCTTTACTTTGTGATGGAGAAGTACTTGAAGTAATTGATTCTTGATTCTTCCGTTAGCTTTTGATATAGTGAGATCCTTTAAAGGAGACTCAGTGGGACCAAAACGTACCATACTAGCAATCTTTTTGTTGGGTAATTCACGCGTAGGTTCAGCAGAGATACACTGTTGGTTTATTAGAAGGATATGAACTCAGTCATTTAAGATGCATTCTAATTCGGCATCGTCAATATGAACAAGCCCAAAGGGGTGATATGTTTCGAAAATGGGGTGGGCTAAAACTAATCGCATTTTGCAGATTATGTGCAAATATATATTGGGAAGATGCTGCAACTCTTCACTCAAACTGCTCTCTCTTTGGTAAGCATTGGAAAATGCGGGTTGAGCATACATACTAAAACCTTGTTAGGATATCAGGTCAAGATATGATATGGTGCAAATTCATCCCGTGTCTGGACATGGTTCACTGTTGACTTATACGTATCAGTCACGTAGTTTTAGAAAGCGTCCTGACATGTTATTGCATGCTCTCCATAAGTCCATTTCTACCTCCCCTCGGCCAATGCAGTATAATCCAACAACTGTAACTTGTCGATGTGGAGCTTTCTTTCCCGGATAATTTATAAGTAATTGAAACTTGACAGCTGAAAACAGTAGTTCATAAGCTAACTAGTAGATTAGATCTAGGACTTTTGCCTTTAGACGATTCTCTTGGCAGTTGTGTTCAGCTTTCAGATACTTTTCTTATCTATCCAGGGAAAAAAAAATCTGGTATTACGTTCATTGATGCATGGAAGAATATGCTCCATTCATGTAAATGAATTAGTGTGCTTGTCCAGCTCCCTTTTTTTGGGTATCAGGGATGCATGAAAATACACAGTCAAAGTAAAGTAGAATGGTGTATTCGGAAACTTATCATGAGTTCAAAAAAAGCAGAGGGTTTGCCTCATATCGAGTTAGAAACTTGATACTCCAGGCTGAATCTTACTCACTTTTTCTCCCAACATGCTATAAAGTGAAGAAGAAGCCATCCCCGAACATACAAGGCCCCTTAGCCCTCTCTTCTTGCCTTTCGCTGTCTTTCTTCTCATCTTATTTATATCTTCCCCATCCTTGCTTTCCTAGTTGCGTTTTTCTTCGTCATCACGCAACACTGCTATATCAGTTCATGGTTCTGTAGGGAAATATATATCTGAGGTGGAAGAAAATGAGTAGTCGTTTTTGTAGGAGGAGATCTTTGGAGTGCTTATTCGTTATGAGAGCGATTGTATTTGGATGCTTGGTGTTGCTTTTTGTAGTTGATGTTGTGTCGGGCAGAGACATGAAGGAAAGAGCAATGATGGCGACCTCAGAGATTGATACGACGACAAGAGGAGGGACGTTTGTCCCAACAAGGATGGATATCAATTACATGAGCAAAAGGAAAGTTTTTAATGGTCCTGACCCTATCCATAACAGGTATGCTCTGCAACTGGTAGTCTGGTATCAACTGCCACTATTTCCTGCTCTTATGTGTATCACTAGGTTTCGGTGCTCAATAAGGCGATAGTAATCACCCTAGTATCATAGAGTATATGTGGCGAAGTAGGTGAACCAACTTCCGTCATCACGGCTTGCTTTTGTTCTGGTCTCATGCTTAACAGAACAGATTTTAGTTCCTAGACCTCGTTGTTTGACACATTTTGGTTAATATCATATAATTTCATGGAAGGAGAGAAGCTCTCTGCAATGAGAAAGATTGCATGCTGTTAATCTTGTTGTATAATTAATAATTCATAATGATTCTTTCCTCTGTTGCGCCTTCAATTGTCTTCGCATGATTGTGTCTATCATTCATTTCCTTATTGCCGGCAATGTTTTAAACTTCATACAATAGCGACAAAGCTTTTTCCCACCACCAAGTCAGTTTGGTTACATGGATACTGTATCATCATTGTTCTCCGTCATGCCGTGTGTTCGTCAGTTCCTGGTATCAACTGATGTTTTAGAGTTGCATACAAGCTCTTCTTCTGTTTAGTTCTTCCTCTCATGACAGCATCTTCATATGCATATTACTCTCATCCTTTGAGCATCGCATCTATTCTGTATCTTGCAATTTTATCAATTGGCATATCAATTCTCTCCAACAAAGATGCTTTTGTTTTGTTCCAGCAAATCCTCTTTAAAGTACCCTAAAGGGTCTCAAAGTGCCTGCATATCTTGGCTGTCCACTTCAATTACCTTACAAGCAAAAAGAAAAGGCAATGGCAACTTTGTTTTTACGCTTTATTCTCTTCACCAATTTCCAATGTTGCTTCATAGAAGACTAAGAGATCAGGCGAATTCGGAAAGATTTAAGTGCGATGAGTGGTTCAAAGAGGCTATTAAACAATAGTGTTAAGCAGAAAGGCATCACATTCCTAAAGTTAGGATGCAACAGAACTTGTCCTGATTGTTTGGTATCACGGCATCTTTGGGGCGCTTTTTCTCCATCATGAAAATCAAAAGCAAAGACATTGCTGCCTTTTATTTTTGAATCTTCCAGATAAATGTACTTTTTTCATGAGTGTGATTCGAGTAACACCCAATAGAACATTTTATGATTTCTGGTAATCATGTAATTGTGTCGTTATGTTATTGTTACAAGTGTGAGCGTGGAATTCGTTATTGAGTTAAACGCTTTGTTTTCTTCTCACAGGAGAGCTGGTAACTCCAGACAGCCATCAGGGAAAGCTTAAGCTCAAGAATCTTCAAGATATGAGAATCCGCGGTTTCCCAAAATATAAGTCGATCAAAATTGCTTGTATCTAGTCAGCCTAAAGAATTCTTTGTTGTATTCGGTTTCTACCTAGCATGATTGATGGATCTCTCGCTTTCAAAGAACAGAAAAAAGACAGGAAATTTTGTCGTGTGGATATATGATATCCTGATTATGTGCCATTTAGGCTCTTAAATGAGAGCTTGAGCTTCTGGTTACGGAATGATCCGTGTGCGACAAACAACAGCAGTGAAGCTTGTGCATGAGAAGTTTACATATGGAAAGAAAGAAGCGAGATCTGATCGCACCATCTCATGTTTAGTTTTTCTGATCCCCGAGTGTAATGTAATGTTTTTTGCTTATATCTGATGTATTGTGGTATGTGTTGCTTATATTTTTGTTATCTTATCGATTATGTTCAGACGTGAACCTGTCGGAGTAAACTTATGGTCTGATCCTGATTTATTATGATCATTATCGCGATTCTTGGTTTCCCTACGAATGCTACTGCATAGAAGAGTGGCAAAGCCTTCCGGGGTGGAACAAGAACAGATTATGGACTTTTGAGTCATCCGGTTGTTATCCGTGATCAATACTAAATCACAGGGATGAATGCTGGCTGCTTTCACCAGGATATATTTCCTGAGTTGATTGCTTTGGTTTATGTTCCACCGAATTTACTTGGTACATCTGTAAAGGATAACAATCATGCACAGACAGTGTACATGACATGAAATATGTTCCCCATATCACGATGCTCAATGATTAATCACTAATTCGTCGATGATGAATAAGGATGTGTTCCCCATTCTATAAAGCGAATCCACCATTATTTTGGAGGTGAGTGCATTTGCATATATAACTGAGAGCAACAAAAGAAAGGCAAAGAGAAAAATAAAGCGAACTGATGGACCAAACTTTCACTTGATTCATCCTTCAAGAAAATGGAGTGGTTTGTTCTTTTAGACCATTCAAACCCTTTTTCTTTGGAGCCTAGAAGTGCTTCAGATTCTCAGCAACAAAAAGAAATGAACCTGAGAAAAAAAAGGAGAATCTCCACAAAAACACGTTGTGGTCAAGAAAACCATGACATAAGTACAAATCTAAATTTGAACCATGGATACAAGGAAACATTCTCTCCGTTCTTTGCAACCTAAGTTTTTCTCAAATCATATCTATGACGGGATATCAAAGTTTGTTGTTGGATGCAAAGATGGCAAAACACTTTTTTTTTCTTCTTCTTCTTCTTCTTCGTTTTCTGAGAAAGACATGTTAACAGGTAAATCATATTGAGAACAAAATCATATTATCATTATGAGGTTAATGTAATTGCATAAACAATCTTATTCATACAAAAAAAAAATCTAAAAATAGTGAAGCACACGAAATGTATATACACGTAATTCGCAAGTGCACAGTACCGAATCAAGTAATATAATGATGTGTAAAGTATCGTTCCCACCAGGACTGTAGCAATGAACATAATTCTATTAATTCTATGTTGTTTTGCAAAATGTGAAGAAACTAACCATGATTGATTTTTTTTTACTATCTAAAATAAACTAAAGGCTGAATTGGTCTAACTAACAAAGATGATTGTGGTTGTGAGATTTATAAATGGGATGATATCTAGGACATTTGACTTTACCAAGATCATCGATATGGATAATGATGCTTTTCTTGATTTTAGTTCATTCATGTACTGACTATCAATTTCATAATGCGATTATCATTCTTTTTTAAGCAACGATAATATCCTAATAAGTATGTTGATGTCCTTTCGGTATATCAAACTCTCCATTATCAAGTCATTAAGATCTTGAAATTCTTAGATAGCACAAAATCCATAAATATTACATGGAATTTCTAAACAGATCAAATTTTGAAATTTTCCTTTCGGACTGTATCAAAACTTAGATCATGTAATTGTTGGCCAAACAATCACAAGCATTAAGAATAAATAGAAACTCTCAACATCAAAGAATGAACATCAATCGAATCCACATAAAAAATCCATACGTCAAATCAAGCATCCATCTAAACCCTAAAAAAACAAAATTAGTTCATAGCAAATCCAAACCAATCACAAGAACAATGAGCATCCATCTAGAATTGAGTACAAGAGAAGATAGAAGAAGATGGTTGATCTCGATAGACTCCCAATCGATCTTCCACTCCGTCTTCTTCTTCACTCTTCTTCACTGCTTCTGTTTTTAAGATCTCTTTTTCTCCTCTCGAATCATCAATAATTCTTGTTAGGGCGTCAAACACTCTGTCAAGATGACAATCTTCAATTTTCTTTGTCATAACTCAAGTCTATAAAAAGCAAAGAAAATGCCATCATAAGTATTGAAAAAAACTCGAAAACTAACAAAATTATGACATAATACATGATATAAAATTCACTCAACAAATATCGTGAATGGAATCTAGTGTTCGATCGAAATCTAATTGTGTCTTATTTCTTGTTGTACTACAACTTTTCTTTTTCTTTTTTTTCTTTTTTTTTAATGAAGAAGGGTTGTACTACAACTTTGTTTAAAAAAATATTAATATTTGCTTACACTTATTATAGACGACAGAATTTTACGGATGATGGTGAACGATGGTAAGATTGTATATATGAAATTTACCTCGCTCAAAATACAATAAATTATCAAAAACTATAATTTTTCAATAAATTTTATAAAAACATCAGAAGAAGAAATCATTTCCAAAACATACAATTTCAACTATTCTCTCACTTCCCCACTCTATCTCTCTCTCCTCATCATCCTCCCCCACTCTCTTCCTCCTCACACTTCCTCGCCGACTCTCCTCTTCTCCAACGCCTCACCACCATCTCCACATAGTATGTTCCTGGCAGCATCGAGATTGACGTCGTCGTCGTTGTCCTCTGATGATGAGCAGAAAGCATCTCGTTCCTCGATAAAAAGTTTCCGAAGTAGAATCCAAATTTGGTTCTTGATCGTCGGATTCGAAATCCTAGAAACACGATCGGATCGGATCAGAGTTGAAGAGATGGAAGAGAGGTCGGATCCTTTGCGATTACCAATGCAAAGAGTAGAAATAGAATCATAAGCAGAGTGAGGTTCCTTAATGGACGATGGATGATCCAAAAGTGCAAAAAAGTTACAATAACAACCATAGAGCTTGTTTATGTTACAGGATGCAAACAATATTTCTCGATCTTTTAGCATATTCTTGAAATTGTTATGTTGTGGGTTGAATTTTGTGGTATGAAAAAATAAAAAAGAGGAAGAGCTTTTCTTATTTAATGATGTACATAGTTTTTTCTGTAGACGCTCTGCTTTGTTTTTTGTTTTTTGACGTTTTATTTTTTTCTTTAGGCGCTCTACTTTTATTTTTTCTGGGGCTTTATTTTGTTTTGTTCAAACGTTCTATTTTTTTTTTTGATTCAGACGTTCTGTTTTTTTCTTTAGGCGCTCTGTTTTGTTTTATTTAAACACTCTGTTTTTTTTCTTTTAGACGTTTTTTTTTATTCAGACGTTCTATTTCAAACATGTCGGATTTTGATGATTATTTCGACGACCTGTCAGACTCATATGCGATTTCAATGATTTGTCAGACTTCGACGACGATTCTGATGACCTGTCGAAATCCGACGGAGATATGGTGATGGTAGAGGTTGGGGTGGAGGTGGAGGTGAAGGTGAAGGTGAGAATAGGATAAGAAATTAAATGGGATGGATGAAATGTAGTTTTTTGGAATAATTTTTTCTTATTTATATATTTATAATTATTTTTAAAATTATAGTTTTGGATAAAAACCAATAAAAATACTAGATATCCATAACCCCTAACCAAAACTTCAATCGATCAAAAGGGATAATATTGCAATTGAATGGCCCTCCCTCACATAGACATAAGGGTACGCATGGAACAGGATGGTCCGGTTCTTGACCACTTTTCGTCCCGTCCCGACTTATTCGATTCCTATAAATTTTTATCCCGTCCCATACTAATTTTTTTGGCACGGGTTTCTTGGTCCATCAATATGGAATTTTCGATATTTTTGAGAAATTCGCTACAATATAATGAAATAAAACTGAAAATGCATTTAGATCCAACCATGAAAATGGACCAACGCTACTTGTTGGTCCATCGGTATGGGAATTCTGGCATTTTTGAGAAATTCGGTACAATATAGTGGATTAAAAATGAAAATGCACTTAGATCCAACAAGTAGCGTTTCATCATTGTTTATAACCAAACATTAGTAAATAATGAAATAACAATGATTTATACATTAACATACCACTTGAGCATCACAAAAAATTATAATGATCATAAGCATTATGAACTTCATCGTCTCAACAAATTAACATACCAGCAATAATAGCTGAAACATTATGTCATAGAAAGTAGGGAAAAAAAACACCAAATTATCTTTTATGAAATAACATTGATGATCACGATATATAAACTGATCAGCAAAACCAGCAAGGTACACAAAGAAGTTCCAAACTAGTTGAGTTTCCCTGGACAAAAAAGTACTTAATCTATTAGGTTTCACAAAAGTAGTTTCAAAGATACGATTTAGACCCATTAACTGTATGCTGTTAGCTTATAAAACTTAAACTAATGTCTATCGATGTCTCACGCTTAGGCTTATGTTTTATGTGGGATGCCGTTTAATGAACTAGATTTGTTGGTGCTAAACGACACCGTTAACTTAAAAGAGACATGGAGATAATTTCCAATAAAAAAATATGGTTTAAATAATAATCGATCTGATACGAGACATATTGGTACGCTTCCTATCATATGTCTCGTATCGAATCGATTTTTCCATACCAACAAATTCTATATCCCGTCCCGATCGAATTGTTCTCGTATAAATCTGATATGGTCGATTTTTTCCGATTTTTTGAAACGTTTTTGCTCATCCCTATATAGACATGGCCACACAATTGAATAGGAGTGTAGACAATATCTCATATACCTTCGTTATCTCGATATCTTTATAATATTTCTTTATCTATCTGGCCTAACCTGCCAGATAGATAAAGAAATTGAGCCCCGGCCTAAAGCCTTATGTGTTCCTTCTTTTACACATAATCTAACATCTGTGAGTAACCTGATCAAAGGAAAAAATTACGTTGCAATTTTCTTTCCAAAATTCTGTGTATTTCAAAATATGTCCACGAAGAACACAATCGGGATGGGTGAGGAAAGAAATTGATTGTACTACTTCAGCGAGCGCGGAAAATCAACTTGTTACTCCAGCCATAAAAAATTACCTCTAGATTTATGGCATCAGCGTTTAGGACATTCACCTGAGCGTCGCCTGATAAATCTTTTAAAAGGTATTAATATTCCTTTTGAAAATAATAATTTCTGTTGTTCAGTTTGAACTCGAGTCAAACTTGTTAGCAAACATTTTTCAATTAGTACCAAAGAAAGCATTTCTTCTTTTGACTTAATTCATTGTGATATTTGGGGAAGATATTCTACCCCTTTTCATAACGGAACAAGATAATTTTTAACTATTGTAGATGATCATACTATATGCACCTAGATCTATTTAATGAAAAATAAATCTGAAATGCAATCCTATTTGAAAGCTTTTTATGTCATAGTAAAAACCCAATTATTCTCAAAAAAAAAAAAAAAATCAGATCTGATAATGGACACATTGACTGTTACCCCCTTTCCACCACACAAACGTGCCAACGGCTGTAAATGGGTCTACAAAATCAAGTATCGGTCGATGGCAACATT
>LIEC01006647.1:0-41396 GCA_001925005.1 Drosera capensis
TCATATTAATAAAATTAAGTTTTTATATTTTATTATCTCATATTACAATAATATTGATGATGTTATACTAGAAATTTTTTATAATTGAACAATGCATGAATAATCGATAAATTGAAGTTTATAAAACATAATATAACTACTTAATATAAAATAAATTATTTATTATTAATAAAAATAATAATATAATAGAATATATCACAAAAATATAATTAAAAATTATAATATATTCACAAATAGAGATCTAGTTATTTTAACACTAAACCACGTTGAAAGGAGCTAATAAGAGGGTCAACATATAACTCTTTATTAATTAAAAAAAAATCAAATTATTTTGAAACTGAAATATCATTTTAATTATTTGACAAAAGGATTTTAGAATCTTGTTTTTTAATAAAGAATTTTTCGAATACTTATAAACAATTGATATTTTTAAGATTAATTTTAATTTTTCAAAATGGCATTATAAGAAAGAGATGATTTTATCCAAAAATAAAAATAAAAATAGATGAGTATGATATTTTTAATATCACTTTATGATTTGAAAGTGGTTGACCCAAGTTTTATTGAATAGTTTATGAGTTTTTTTTTTCTTCAATATCAAACCAAAACTACTTCCAAAAATTAAAAAGAAAAAAGTGGATGCGTCTGCGTTTGAGGTGAGCCCTCACCCGTACTGCAGACAGAATGCATCCTCGTCACTCTTGCACACGCTCTCCGTGACGACTCAACCCCCAACCACGCCGCCGCTCCCTCTAGGGTTCCGCTCGCTCTCTGAATCTCTCCGCCGCCGCCGTCGCATTCACCAGGTACCTTCCCATATCACTAGGGTTTCTACTTTCGATTCTCATTATGTCTCTAAATTGAATTCCAGTTCTTCTTCTAGGGTTTCGAAGTTCAATTATTCTTCTGATTCCGGTTATGTCCTTGAATTGAATTCCATGTCAGAATAGTGAATTCAAGAAGTCGTCGCTTCAGTGTAGTAGAGAAGTTTGTTGAGATATCTTGTTATTTATAACCAAGAAATATATGTTCTAATGTTAGCCACAAGATCTTGTCTTGGAATAAATTACGAAGATTAAATTCGTCCAAGTTAGAGTCTAGTGTTTCCTGCCTATACTAGTCTAGAGGCAGGGGTCTTGGTGTTCCAAATTAGATACCTTGATTGTTTTGCTTTGAGCCTAGTCAAGGAACAACCAAATATTTACAAAGTTGTAATTGATCCTTTGATTTGGTGGTATTTTATTTGGGGAGCTTTGTGCTTTCACGAGAGTGTTTTTGATGCTTTAAGTGTTTTGAATCGGTTAGGCATTGTGTAGAAATTGAGGGTATAGGCTTGGTAGGCTGTGCATTGGATGCTGTATTCCTAGTTTGAAACAAAGATTTTTTCCCCGCCCCAACTCCAATTAGCTGGGAAGTAATGACAAGATCATCTCTGGTTCATTGTCACCCTGGATAGAGGTTTGGCACTGAAATTGAGGTTGACATTAGGGGGACGGCCTGTCTTTCCGGTTCCTTGAGGACGAGTTTGGCCTGTAGATCAGACGCTTCTGTCATAGTTGAATTAGCTTTAGGTTTAATTTTTAACGGAAACGTCTTTGTTTGCATGGAAAGACGGTGTACATCATGCTCTCCCAAACCTTTTTGGTTCTTGATTCCAAACTATATCATAATTGATTGTTATGAAGCTTGAGTAACATTTTTTATGTGTTTAAAATATCATATCTATTGGTTGATACTTTTTTTTATAAAAAAATTGCCATGTTTTTGCATTAGGAATTTTCAAATAAAATGCCACTGCCCCTTTTAGGCTGCTGGATAATTGTTTATGCATTTTATCCTTATTTTTATTTGTTGTAATGTGCTCTAGGTTGATTTAATTAGCTTATCTCTCATGGATGATTTTCAAGGTATTGAATCCCATACATCACTTGCGTGAAGTTGGAACGCTACCACTTGGGGTTTTGCTTAGAACAATGTCTGCAGGTTTTTAGAGTTTAGACAAATTATGATTCCAGGCTGTAGATTCCAACATGGTAGTTGGTTCCTTATCTTCTGTCATTCGCAATGACTTATAAAACAGTTAATCTCCCCTCTAATGTCGGGAAGCTTTTTCTGGAGTAACTTTTTGGGGGTGAATGCCTGGATTTTTTTATCCGAGACTTGTGTATGAGTAGCAATCGGTTCCTTCGACTTTGTCTAACATTGGAAGAGAAAGTTGCATGCAAGCATGCGATTGGGTTCGTTTTGGAGAGTTTGGACTGTTCATGTAGATGTGCTGAAATGTTTAAGCCTACTTCTTTCATCTGGTATCTTTGTTTCTCAAGATGGCAGTCGTGCTAGAATACAAAGATTTCTTATTTGGAGTATCTGACACCCTATGACAGGGGAAAACAAACATTGAGGCAACATGCTTTTTATATATGGCTGATTAATGTCCAATGGACAGAGCTCATGGCTTGAGAAACTATTTCATTGGAGTTCAGAGGATGAGTTCAGAGTTGTCATCGTCATCGTCGTTCTCCAAGCTTATATGGCTTTATGGGATTGCCTTGTCTGTGATCTATGTAATCTGTATGACGTTGAGTATCAACAAGCTGCTATCTCTGAAGGTGTCATTCAGTACCATATCAAGTAGTTGGTTCCTTATCTTCTGTCATTTGCAATGACTTATAAAACAGTTAAGCTCCCCTCTAATTTTGGGAAGCTTTTTCTGGAGTAACTTCTTGGAGGTGAATGCCTGGATTTTTTTATCCGAGACTTGTGTATGAGTAGCAATCGGTTCCTTCGACCTTGTCTAACATTGGAAGAGAAAGTTGCATGCAAGCAAGCAGAGTTTGGACTGTTCATGTAGATGTGCTGAAATGTTTAAGCCTACTTGTTTCATCTGGTATCTTTGGTGGAGGAAACAAAGGACAAGAAAGTACAGGATCTCAGATGGCAGTCGTGCTAGAATACAAAGATTTCTTATTTGGAGTATCTGACACCCTATGATAGGGGAAAACAAACATTGAGGCCACATGCTTTTTATATATGGCTGATTAATGTCCAATGGACAGAGCTCATGGCTTGAGAAACTATTTCATTGGAATTCAGAGTTATCATTGCCATCGTCGTTCTCCAAGCTTATATGGCTTTATGGGATCGCCATGTCTGTGATCTATGTAATCTGTATGATGTTGAGTATCATCAAGCTGCTATCTCTGAAGGTGTCATTCAGTACCATATCAAGCGTTCTCCGGACTCTCTAGTCAAACTTCCTCTTCTTCTCCTAGTTCCTATTGGAATCATTTACCCCATGCTCAAGCTGCGGTTGGAACGTCTGTGTCAAATGTGGCTGCGAAACTCAACATTAGAGTTCTACTCTTCAGTTTGAAAATTAGACTGGTCCCTTTTCATCGCCTATGCAACCATAACTTGTTCGCAGTTCTCCTTACGGTATATGCATCTTAGTGACGGATATTCTTTGTGGATCTTCTTCATTGCCTGACAATATGATCCTTATATTGCACATCTCCATTCTTTGTGACTTTGTATTTCAAATTCAAGGATGATTTGTCACTGCAGAAGAAATGTAAGGTGCCTTTCCACTTCTGTCAACCTTTTTCTCTCCCAAGTGTTCTACACTCTCATCAATGCCTCTTTCATCTTGAATAGTGAAACTGAGGTACCATAGCCTATTCTCTTAACGGAACCCGAATACTTTTACCTCAACTTACCATTCTTTCAGTTCTGTATCACGTGAAGTGTGTCTGCTCTGCTCACTTTAGTTCTTATTTATACCCTTTGGTTCAGGAGCCAACATCCAGTCTCTCAACATTCCTTCTTAAGCTTGCTACTTTCGTCCTTCCAAGTCATAGCAAGATCAAACCATACGACACTAAAATTTTTTTAACGGTGACTATATTCATTGGATTGCTCTATGACTAATGCATAGCGATGTGGGCCTTGTCTTGATGCTTATCAGTGACATAGACCAGTTATCACCAAGATAGACCAATTATTCCAACTTTAGATAGACCAGTTATCACCAAGATATAGTTGATGTTGAAGTGTTCTCTTGTTTATGGAATTTAAGAACACGTTCATTACCCGGGATTTTTTTCTTATATAATTTTACCTGGGAATTTTAAGGACACATTGTTTTTGCTTAAGGTAGGTTTGGTCAGGGGTCAGGTTTGAGTCCTTATTAATTTGAACGGGTTATGGAGGAATTCACTAGGAAGATACCGGATAAGCTACCACGATGTTCATTATCTGCTGATGTTATTGTTTTGGTGGATGATAGAAGAGATTAAGGGTTTAGCCTTGAAAGAGGTAATGATGGAAATATGGAATGGATTGCCACTGAAAGGGGTCAGAGAAACAATGTTAGTTTACTTTTGGGAACAAAATCTCTTCTTAAAAGAGACTGCTTTAGGTATCTTGATTCAATGTTGCATGAGGATAAGGTATTGAGGATGATGACACCCATAAAATAAACATGCTCGGTGCAATGGAATAGTATGTAAGTGGTGTCATGTGATCCTATTGTACCAGTCAAGCTAAAGGGAAATCTTTATAAGATGCGATCAATGATGTTGTATGGGTAGGAGTATCAGGAAGTTAAGGGGCAACATGTGTAAAAGACGACAATAAATAAGATAAAAATGTTGAGATAGATGTGCGGTACAAGGAAATAATGGATGTCAATGAAGTTATAGAACAGAAAGTTGAGATGCTATCAATAGAAGATACAATCAATAGACATGTTAAGTGTTTGTTAAAGAGACAAGAAGGAGATGTGAAACAATGGTTTGTGTGTCAATTAAAAGAGTGAGAGGGAGACCATTTTGGATCTTGAAGGAAACTCTAAAGTATGTTGTGGGCGTACCATAATATCGTGAGTAAGACATTATACAAGACACAAAAGAATGATATTGTCATATCCATGTAATGGACCCCATGTCATAGGATTGGAGTTTTCTTCTTCCGGCTTTGGTAGATAAGTTTGCTTGTTTAGAGGCTTTTACTTGCATGAATGCATGATGGAGATGTTTTACTTCCAATTTATCCGATTTTTCGGTTGAATACTTGAATATCCATCAGTATGCTGTAATCATAGGAAAGTCCTAGGCTTCATTAATTTTCTTATGGTACTGGGTGGAAGCTTGCTCTTCTTTTATGTTCGTGTTTCGTTGGAAGGTTTCATTGAGCATGAGGAGCATGTCTTTATACTTAGTAGCTTGGAGGTTTATATGTGTATTTGATGACTTTCTTATGCGAGTAGTTCCTAGAAAAGCTGGAAATACTGACAAGGGGGTTCTGACGTTTATGTATAGTTGGTTTGCGGGTTCTGACCTAGGTGACGCATAAGGCGTTGTATTCTTTATTTTACTGATGTAGTTAAAAAAAGATTTGGCAGTGAATATTAATTCTTGCTGATGTTTGTTTACTCCCATTAATATGATTAGCAAGGAGACCTCGAAACTTTTTTGTCATAGTGCATTCTGGATTCTAATTTCTAGGGTTAGCCAGATGAAGAAGTAGTTTCTGATCAAATTATACTTTCAGGTTGGGTCTTGATCAGACCGAAGATATTGAATTATTTAAAAGAATTTGTAACTAACGAAGTTGCTCAAAGCAATCTCATGTAAGGTTCAGTTGCTAATTTATGTTTATTTTTACCCATGCAGGCTAGATTGGTCTCGCTGTCACCTGTTGCTTGATGTGCACCAACTGGAGTTGGTTGTTTAAGTGGCGGAATATGTCTCTTATCTACCAGTTGAGAGTGTAAACATTCATATATTTTGGCTCAGGTATGTAATTTCATGCATGATCAAACTCCAAAGTTTGAGATCAAGGTTCTACCAATCCTCATGGTTGTTTGACTTGGTTTTATCTTTTGCAACATAAAACTGTGTTAATTTCCATTTATCTGTCTTCTTTGTTTCTGAATTGTCTTTCATGATCCTGTGCATGTTTTGGGGCTCTTAAATTCTGTGCATTTACCATTGTTGATGACTTGATTCGCATCTCAGGTGGGAAGTGTCTGTCTTTTAGTGTGTCTTTATACGATCACTCAGATCAGGAATAAGATGTTGGTTTCAACGCTTATGGGATTTCAAGGTTATAGCTATTATGAGTTGACTGAATGCTCAGACACCATAGTATTTCTGTGCCACTTTCTTTCTTTTTGCACCACCTGCACATTACACATTCCCGTCGATTTTAAAGGGCTCAGTGCACCTCTTGGTTTAGACCCTCCGAAGCCCATTTGCGTCCATCTCCCCACGATTTTATCTTAAGTTGTGAGGCCAACTTTAGCGGCCAAATTATCCTTTCATATAAAGACTTTAAGAGTGAAAAATGCAAAATACAGTTGACAAGAGCATCTTGCACCTTTTTATTCTCTTTCTCTACTTGAAGAATATTTTATTGTCCAACCTCGCAAGTTTCCTCATTAGTATTTCCTGGTTTGATATAATTCCTGGTTTTAGTCATGGATGTGGATGTGGATGTGGAGAATGTGTACATATTCGTCTTTCTGTTGAAGACCCTAGTTGCATGTAGTCAACATGGAAAGTTAGGGTCTTTCAATGTCTTGTTCATGTTCTTGGGATGTTAATGAAGTTCATTTTTCCCAAGTGGTTAATGATATGTACCTAGGAGGTATCTAGATGCTTTCTTGATGGTCGCTCCACCTATAAATATGGGTTATTTGGTGGTGACGAAGAAATAGGTGAGTGAGTCCCCCCCCCCCCTCCTCTCATCTTCTTGATTTAGTGGGTGGGTTGTCCCCTGGTTCTGGTGGTGGTGGATTTTTTCTCCTGCCATTCGGGTTTCCCACGTAAAAATAGCATGTCGGTCTTCAATCTCTTTGTGTGTGTGTGTGTGATCAATTCTAACAAGTGATATCAAAACCATGGCCAAGATAACACACAAAGTTATCCATTGTTGGGCTCTGATAAACGTGCTCTCTTGGGGTACTCTGTTGGATAGGCTCTGGTCAACAAGCTCTGTAGAAGTATTCTATTTCACGGGCTCTGCTAGAAGTGTTGCACTGGAAGTGCTCTGTTGGAAGAGTTCTTTTGGGTTGCTCACTTGGACCTACTCTTTAGGCTGGTCTATCATAGAGGGCACAACTGATACTCTCTGGACACAAGCGAAACTATCATATCTGCTCTAGGTCAGATTGAAGTGTTTCTATGCTGCACTATTGTGATTGAGTAGGAGTAAAGGCTGAAGAGAGGAAAATTAAAATTGAGAAACTGGATGGGTTAAAATTGAGAAACTTTGGATTTCGGAAAAACGCAAATGACTCACTGCCAGTATCAGAAAAACGTGTATTTGCGGTTGAGAGGAAAAGAGAATAAACCCGATGACATGGAAGCAAGGAAATGGACGTCCTAGATCAAAATGTCCTAATGCCGATCCATCTTTCCTATCTTCATCAGTAACATTCAATATTTCTGAGGAAAAGACCATATGTAATGAGGGCTCTAACCTGAATGTATGAGAAGTCTTCTGCTTCAAACAAAGACTTTTTGTCAAAAAGGCTGTTTCATATGAAGAAAACAGGTAGAAAATCGATTATAGAACATCTCAATGAGTTTAACACTGTGACAGGTCGACTGGAATCTTTTGGAATTATGTTTTATAATGAAGTGTTTACTAGCAGACTTATCAAGTCAGCCGGACAGTGGGGATGACTTGGCAATGGTTATGTGTAACTTGTCAGGGTCAGTTGCTCTGAAATAGGAGGATGTTGTTGTTTTGTTGAACAAAGACACTCAAAGGCATGCTGAATGCAGAAGAGCGCGATCTTTGAGAAAAAGTAACAAGGGAAAAAGAATATCACTATCCCATGGAAGAAGCAAGTCAAGGTTCGGTCGGTTGGAACTGCAATTAGACATACATTTGAACATGACTGCATGGCACCAAACACAATTCGTTATTTGATTCTTGGTTGTGGACTCTAACGCGTCTTTTCATGCTACTTCTAATAGAAATGTGAATTATGTACAGGGAAATCTCAGTAAGGTGTACTTGGATGATGAACCCTATGATTGTTGGAAAAAGAGATGTGTAGGTCCGGGCAACCAGTGGAATAGAATTGAAGTTGAAGCAAGTTAGGCATGCGTCTAACCTCATGAAGAACTTGATCTCTTGGATGATGAACCCTATGATTGTTGGAAAAAGAGATGTGTAGGTCCGGGCAATCAGTGGAATAGAATTGAAGTTGAAGCAAGTTAGGCATGCGTCTAACCTCATGAAGAACTTGATCTTTGTGAGTCAATTAACAGGCTGCATCAGTATGATTGGCAATGATCATTGTAACATCAGAAAAAGGATTTTGGTGATTGATGGAGGCAAAAAAGAGGGAACCCTCTATGTGACAAGCAGCAGAAATAGCTTCGATGTTGCAACCTCAAAAGCCTATAGTAATGTGGCTTTAAATGCTAGGATATTAGTGAAAAAGGCATGAAGGTGATGGCATCCAATGATTTGTTCGATGTTGTGACATCTGTTGATTTACTGTTCTCTGAAAATTGATTTTATGGGAAGCAAAAGAAAGTTAGCTTCTCAAAGGAAGCTCCGAAGGAATATTGGAGTTAATCATGTAGATTTTCAATGGACCTTTTGAGGTATCTTCTCGTTCTAGTGCCAAGTACTATGTCACTTTTGTCCACGATGCTTCAAGGAAGCTTTGGATTTATTTCTTTGAAAACAAATCTGGTGTGTTGTTCTCAAGAAATGGAAAAGTATGGTTGAGAACCAAACAAGTTTAAAGATGAAGTGCCTGGGATCAGATAATGGAGTTAGTACTACAAGTTTAAAGAGAGTTGTGATTTGATTGGGACCAGGTATTGGACATTTTTAGAAACTCCATACAAAATGGCGTTAATCATGAAAAGAATTATTCCAGGACATGCTAGGTGCTTGATGTTAAAAGTTGGATCACCGAAGTTGTTCTGGGTTGAGGTAATGTAGTCTAATACATACTCAATAAATACCAGGCCTTTAATGCCACTTGATTTTAGATTACTAGAGGACACATGGTTAAGAAAAGAGGTAAACTCTCACATTTGTGAATTTTTCGTTGCATCTCCTATGTTCATATCGATAGTGTTAATAGATATAAATTGGAAAGCAAAGTCCAAAGTTTGCAATTTACTAGGTTATGGCATGGACAATCTTGGTTATAAGCTGTGGGTTCATGAAAATCACTAGGTATTCTGAAGTAGAAATGCAGTTTTCAACGAGATTTTCTTTTTGTACAGATTAGTTCACTGAGAGGACTAAAAAGATAAGACATGCTTTAGTTGAACTTGATGATTCATCCTTCTACTCTGTCTTTCCTAGATGTATGAAACTTTTGACAGAGCGGGGTTTGTCGCGTAAACTCATATTATGTTACGGAACAATCAAAAATCGTTTTCAAATTTATCGTGTAACATTAATGATGATTTAGTTGATGTATATTTACCCGATACTAAGAAAAACTTTTCATAACATCGTTACATGGAGCAACAAAGCTCCTGAAAATGTGTTGAATTCTGGTAGCGGTAGAAGTGTTCACTATTTTATGGTACAAAGGGAGTAAGTTGAAAAGCATGTTTCAGAATAGGATGAAATACAGTTTTCAAAGAGACTGATTTTCGTACAGATTAGTTCACTGAGAGGATGAAAAAGACAAGACATGCTTTAGTTGAACTTGATGATTCATTCTTGTACTCTGTTTGTCCTAGATGTATGAGATTTTGACATAGTAGGGGATTTGCCACGCTAACTCATATTGTATCATGAAACAATTAAGCATCATTCTATTAATATTTATTGTATACCATTAATGATGATTAAGTTGATGTATATTTACCCGATACTAAGAAAAACTTTTCGTAACATCATTACGTGGAGCCACGAAGCTCCTGAAAGTGTCTTGAATTTTGACAGCGGTAGAAGTGTTCCCTATATTATAGGACAAAGGGAGTAAGTTGAAAAAGCATGTTTTGGAACAAGATGAAAATACAAGAGTAGAATCAAGTTGGACCAAAGACACAACCACTCATAGAGGATGATACATTGTCGATATGTAGTGATTAACATAACTCTCTCCGTCCCAAAAAGAGAATTTTTTTATCAAACACGTATGACGATAAAAGTTTTGATCGATGTTATGGGTCGATCAAACGTTGTTTTTTGAGAAAATATCGTGAATCATTAATGATAGTAAACGTCATGTATTATAAGTGTGGGTCATTAGAAAATTTAAATCATATCGTTTAGATACGTAACAAAGTCCCTCAAATTACGTGTTGAATAGTAAAAGGAGAAAGAAACGTTGCAAGAATTAAGATACGAATGTAATACTTTTTACGCAATGCATCTACAACTTTGTTATTCTCTATCATCAATTATGACTCTAGGAACTTCAAACATATTAAAAATTTCGTTCCTAGAAAAATTAACCCTCACTTTTGCATCGTGAGTTCTAGGTGCATGAGCTTTAACCCATTTAGAAATCCAATCAACTCAAATCAAGACTTCACGGTCCTGTAAAGTCACTTCTCTAAACATCAAATATTTTACGGAATAAAATTAAATGAAAGGTGGTATTAGTTCGTTACATATTTGGTTTTTTTTATGCTTTTCACAAGACTTTGAGAAAATACATGCATTATGATTCAAGGTTGGTCAGAACTAATCATTTTCTATGATCTTATCAGTAGTTCTTTTAAGTCCAAATTAACCATAGGATTTTAAATTATGACATGATCTAGGATTATGAATTTCGTGGTAGGACACACTTTTCTTTGCACATAATCGAAACAATAGTTCAGCATATAGGGGTCTTTTCATGTGTAAAATTTAGCCATGGTATTTTTCTCTATGAGCTCTTGTTAAATCATCAGGTAATTTCCCGATTATTGAATACACCCTTCGTCCCACAAAGAATACAACGGTTTGACTTGGGGATTTGTCTAGACAAACTTTGACCAACATCGTGGACAATTAAACTTTGTTTTACATAAATTTGTCTTGAAACATTAATCGTAGTAGAAATTATTTACTTTCATACGATGGTGAATAACAGACAATTGAACATTGTTAGATATAAGACCGAGTCTCATCAAAATGTGTGTTGATTAGCGATTTTTTAAAATGTTGTATTTGCCTATTAAGACAAATTGTCATGCTAAACAATCAAAAGACTCCCCAGGAAATAATTCGAATAAAGGAAGAACTTCTCCTTCATGGAAAATTCTGCCCATATGATTGGCCTCATAATTTTTCGCCCCTTTGTTGTCTCAAATCATGGACATCAGACCTCCTGACAGATACTCGATATCCCTGCTTATTTGTTGCTTATAGATGTTGGTAAGCCAAACTGCTTTGTGAGGCCATGCTGGATAAGACAAGGAGGAGTGGGAGAATGCTTTGGAGACGAGATGTAGTTTTGATATAGAATATTTCCTCCATCTTGGATAAATTGCAATATGTTGACTTATCATGATGGAAAACATTGATTTTATGTTATTTTTTATTGATATCCTTGTGAGTGGGTGGAGAGTGAAAAAAATAATATAAGTGAAGATGCGATATAAAATATGGGTATTTTGGATTTTTTTGGATTTTAAAGTTATCTAATATAAAAATATTATAATTTATATTGTATGTGTATTTTTATTAATATGTCGTACTTTATCGGGGATGAAAGAAGTATTTGAGTGTTGAGCTTGATATGTGTAGCAAATAGCACTAGTGTTGAGCTTCACGTGGGTGTATTTTTTTTGTATCAAAAAAGGACTGAAAGGCAATTAGCAAGAAGAAACGATAATCAGCCAAATAGCTGAGCCTGTCAACCAAGTGATCACAGACTCACAGTTGATTCCCTTAACTCCGCAAACCACCTCCGATGTATTTGTCTTCCTCTCATGACTTCGAACTCCTTGATGATAACTAACCATGCACTCAACTCATTATCTACTCGGACATCGCCACCTCCAACCTCTATACCACTAAATCATACTAGATCTGTTGCTCCAGTTTTTTTTTCCCCTGAGGTTCTGGTGAATCCTGTTGAGGGGTCTGATTTTGTATCAAGGGTGGTGACACCTGTCACTCATGCTCCAGGTCGAGAGAAGATAACTAACAACTTAAGATTTTCTGAGGATTCATTCATGGTTACAACATTCCCAAACTTCTAATGAACCATTCGATCCACTAAATTTCAACCCTGCGCTAGAGTTATGGCGTCGAGTAACCGGTTTGAGTTTTAGACATCTGCCATCTGTAATTGTCCTAGGCTTGTTATTAGCCTCTTTTTTCTTGCTCCCCACTGGTTGGTCGAGGATTGTAATTTATCGTTGAATTCTCTGTGAAGACCATTACATATTTTCTTTTTCTTTTTTTAGTTCTATTATTAGAGTAGTTTCTTGTTCGTATATGTCATGGGGATCATGCATTATGTTTTCTGATGAGTGTAATTTCATTTAGGTTGCCGAAATGAGTGATATTGGCATGGGGATCATGCATTATGTTTTCTGATGAGTGTAATTTTATTTAGGTCGCCGAAATGAGTGATATTGGCAGGAGACACAGTTCAAAATGGGACCTTCCTGAAGGTAACAAGTCGCCCAACGATCTGTATGATAGTGGGCGTACCAGCAGGATGAGGAGTTCTTTTCACGACAGAGACGCACCTAGAAGGCATTTGCCAAATTGTGCCGATATCAGTGTGCACTCAAGGCGAACTTCTTTGGGAAGGGAAGATTTCCAGATGGATGAGACAATCGATGGAAGGTCCTCGTCACGGGATAGAGATGGAAAACGTACTGCAAGAATATCTCCTGGTCGTGATGAATGGAGACAGCGTAATCGAAGTCGCTCCCCTAGAGATAAAATCAGGTCTCACAGGTTTGAAGTCCTCCCTTTGTATAGTGTCTTTTTTTCCTAACCTTCAACAGTTGCTTCTTTTTCTGATCTCCCTTGGCCTTGTTATATTGTATATGCTTGGAATCTTGATATATCCTCGGAATGGTGTAGGAGTAGTATAAGCAGAAGCAGAAGTAGGAGCTGCAGTCCGGGCAGTGGATATCGTCATGAACAGATCGAGCGGAGTAGAAACAGAATCGGAGCTCCTCCTCAGTTATGCAGAGATTTTGCTGCTGGAAGGTGCAAAAGGGGAAACCATTGTCCATTTTCTCATTCTGATCAAAGTTACGACAGGAGACATTCTGAGAGCAGTGTTGCAGATGATTTTGAGAGTAGACATAAGAATACTAGTGTGTCGAAATATTCATCCACCTCATCAAGATATGCTCATTATGAGGCCTCTTCTGACAGAAAAGGTTCCATGGATGTTTTAGTCGAGGATGGAGACAATAATAGGAGGAGAAGGGGTAACCAACGAGGTTGGGGTGATGATAATGATACAGTCAAGGATAGAGATGATGATAGAAAGAGAAACACCACACAACCAGGTTGGAGTAACGACCGTGAGCAAGCTAGGACTGGTGAGATGATCTGCAAGTATTTTGCTGCTGGGAGATGCCGCCATGGAAAATATTGCAGAATGTCACATAACCTTCAGGAAGTTGCACATCCCAATGGAGCACTGGATGCAGCACGAGCTTCTCACCACAATTTTGATGGTGCTAACCAGGCTTGGAAAGGCGCATCATGGGATGATCCCATGCCAGATGTTTCACGATCAAAGGGTTGGCCTGAGGACAAAAAAGAGATTTTAGAAGTGACCAAATCAGAAGAGATTGCACGGATGTCGAGAGATGAGCCAAGGATTCCAAGAAACAATCGAGACAGTGTCAGCAAGGTGTGCCAGGATGCTCCATGGGATGATACTGTTGGTGATGTCTCACCAGCAAAAGGTGGGGCCGAGGGGAAAAGAGAAAATTTTGACACCATGAGGCCTACTCAAAGATCACAAGTGCCAAGAAACAATCTAGAAAGGGCTAATGAGGCGTTGCAGGGTGCAACATGGGATGATACCATGGGTGATGTTTCGCAAGCAAAAGGTTGGCCTGAGGAGAAAAAGGAGATGTTGGATAGCACGCAGCGTACTCAAGTATCACAGTTGCCTAAACACAATATGGAAAGTGTCAGCGAGGCATGGCAGGGTGCAACCTGGAAAGACAATGTTGGGGATGCTTCTCTAGCAAATGAAGGTTGGCCAGAGGGAAAAAGCAAGAGTTCGGATGCCAGGAATCCAAGTCAGATGTCGCAGGTCCCAAATCACAACTCAGACGTAAGCAAGGATTGGCAGGGGACAACATGGGATGAAACCCACGGTAATCTTTCACCAGAGAAAGGTTGGCTGGAGAGAAAAGATGAGAATATGGATAGGATGAAGCCAATTCAGAGATCCATGCCTGGAAGCCATTCTCAAGACATGGACTTTGTCAGTAATGGCTACACAGTTGGTGCGCCAGCAGGTGGCGAACCGGTGTCAAATGATGGGACACTGCCTCATGAGTGGAAACCACAGGATACTGTCGATGAAGTCAGCGCGACTGTATCAAATGGCACAGAAAATTGTTTTAGTTACATGGGAAATCTTGCGTTTGGCAGCTTTGGTCAACAGGGGCCTCAGATAAGCAGATTAGAATCTGTCCCTCTTTCCCATATCTACGTTCACACCAGACCGCTGGAGGTCCCTCAACATCCAAGAATTGAGAAGCGATATGCCACAGCCGACTCACAGCCAGGAGCATTTGACAAGCCGTACTCAAAGATGCCCACCACTACCGTTGGTGTCGCTTCTGCATACCCAACCGAGTATACTTATCGTAATTTGTATACCAGTTCAAATACCTTGACAGACATCGTCCCTGGGCAAGGCAGTGGCTATACTTCTAATGCTTCTACTATTTCAGGCTTGAATGCCGTGGGAGTGGGTCAACCTGCCGCATCTCTAGGCCCTTCATCTGAAAGTATTCACGTCTCTCAGAATCTACTGAATCTTGGTGGTAAACTTTCTGATGATCCTTATTCTGGTGATGGAAATTTGCCACAACATGCTCCTAGTCAGAGCCCTGTCATCCCTGAGCAGCTCCTTGCTCAACTGATAGAAAACAAGGACCTGTTTACTAAGTTGTATGCTGCACAACAAGGTACATCCGGTAGTGTCTCTAGTGTTCCCAACTCTACGTCCAGTGAGAAGCTGCCAGAGTCTTCCCAGGCTCAGAAGCCTGTGACTAACATGCAGGTTTCTCTGCCATATGCTGCCACCAACTCATATGGTATTGTGGAGGGCCATTCCACCGTTCATGACTCAAATGCTTCAGTGCAGTATTTGTCCACAAGTGGCTTTCAGGCTGCCAAGGAGCAATACGATCCATTAAGTGATAGTGTTGATACGAAACTACCTAATATGGATGCCCAAGTTGGGACGAATAGCCCCATTCCTGGGACATCATTGGTGTCAGCTCCTGGAGTTGAACCGGTTGCTTCAACTATCACTGCTACTGGAGCTGATGATGATTTGACTCAAGCACCTGCAGCAGTCGAGGTTGATAAAAATGGCAGTCCAATAGTAGCAAAAGATGACCCGGTTGATAATGGACCCACGGATGTAATGGCTATAGATGCTGGAACCGATGATGGTAAGAAGGGCAAGGATGCCAAGGGACTAAGAGCATTCAAGTTTGCTCTCGCAGAATTCGTGAAAGAACTTCTGAAACCCACCTGGAAGGAAGGCCGTTTTAGCAAAGAGGTCTATAAGACGATAGTCAAGAAAGTAGTTGACAAAGTTTTGGATACTGTCCAAGCGGCACATATTCCTCAAACCAAAGAGAAGATCGATCATTATCTGTCACTGTCTAAGCCAAAGCTCAGCAAACTTGTACAGGTGAGACCACGACGATATCAACTATTTGATTCTTCTCTCAAATGCAGTCCTCACCTCTGGATTAAGAATGCTGTTATGCATGTAAAAATGCATTCTTAATGAACAGTAAAAATTAGTTGACCTTCGCTGCACTGCCAACATGGGTGATGGAATTCGTTGTTATCTAAATACAGGAATCTGGTTCTCTACATGAGGGACATTCTCAAGACCCTGTTTTATTTTTGTTTCTGCAGGCATACGTGGGGAAATACCAGAAGAGCTAATTCATGACGCGAAGCAGTCTGTTTTGTTGTGCCGTGACGGTGCCTGTTTTTGTGAACTATGTACAGTAACACAACATGTTTTGTCTAGTTGAAAATTGCATTCACGTTCTCACGTAATTTATGTAGCAGATTGATTCTCCAGTATGTATCCATGTGTTTTTGGGCATCAATTGTTACTGTTGTTGAAATAGATCTGATCCGAAGGTTGTTAGTCCCTCTATCAGAAGATCTCAGATCCTCTCCTTGTAATGTTTCTTGTATCTCATTCCACGAACATTCGTGTGAAGTTTGAACTTCACCTGTTGATACTTGTTTGCATTCCGTTGCTTAAACTTGGTTCCGATGAGGTCCTTGCCTAAGCCGGAATTGAACCAGGTTCTTTTAATCAGAGATCAGCTGTTGCTATCTCGAGGATTGATATCAAAGTGTGGGTTGACAAGCTGTGCTTTGTTTTGTTTATGCTGCCAGGGATGTCTGACTCGAGCGTTACCGCATGCCCAATCGTATTTTTATTCTCCGGCTTTTTGTGGAACGTACTCAACAGTCTAAATTGTGCATTCCTGTCACTCTTCAGACCTCTCATCCTAAAAACTTGGACGGAAGACACATGAGATAGTGATTTTCCTGTGCACGGATCAAAGCTAATCTCAACATGAAATACACTCCGGATCGGCCAAATTGTTCCGATTGTTTCTGTGGGACGGAAAGAGCCGTACTACAAGGCTTAGTCAAATATGCTAGAAGACGACAATAGGATCTAATCTAAGTGAGTGACAACAATTAAGCTTAATGTCAAAAGTACATAAGAAAAAGCAGTAAAAGTTTTGGACGGCTAAACATTGCCAATTTTCAAGAAAGAAAAGAAAACATGGGCAAAAAACCGGTGTTCCTCTTTGAGACCCATCAAGGCTTATTCCAAACTTTTTCACCATTCTTTCCCGTATCAGAAAGTTGAGAGCTGCTTATTATGTGCTTCATATAAGCACTTTCTTTTCTCCCTCAACAATTCACTATACAGAGTTCAGACTTTGAGGACTTTGAATCTCACTATCCATCCATGCATGAATGTTATTCATTTGCTTGGTTTTGCTCGCGATGAAAGCGAATACCCAGCAGCTCCTATAATCCTTTGCGAGCCAATACATGTATATATGTTATACATAACTCTCCGAGTCGCGAATATGAATCTACTTTGCTGCTTAACCGTTAACAAACTAGGATCGATATACTTGTTGTGCTCGTGCACAAGGTTATTATTTGCATGGGCGACAAATGTACGTAAGATTGTGACGCTACTTCTATCTGTGCTTTAAGTCGGCCACCGACTTTTCATATGCACATAATTTGATAATCACTTATGGCAAAAAAGTGAATCGAGATATGAAGATGACATTGAGGTTATACCCTTCCTTGATTCATGTAACTTGGAACAGGCATTATAACTCTCTTTTTACACCAGCAGCCATAAAGAAAATTTGAAGTTCAAAGTCATGATAGATTTTATGTGGTCCAATGCTCCACAAAAATTATAGAGACACACGAATCATGAAATTGAGCCCAATGTGATGGCTATTCCTCACAAGAGCTTTTGTTGCAAGGGACTAAACCTCCAAAAAGCTGCTCAATCCACTGTGCTATGCACTTCGCATTACGTACTGCCTTCTTCCCGAATTACAAAAAAACACTAATTTACTGAACATGTAAATTTATATCTATTGACTTGTGATTTTTATTTTTAATACCCCTAAAATCTTTATAAAGGATATCATTTATTCCGAATAACTCCACTAAAGAGGATATTATATGCTGTAGTAACTGAGAAGAGATTTAGCGGTGTATATTATAACAAAAAAAAAAAAGATATCTTGGTATTTTTAGGGTGAAAATTTTGTCATATATAGATATTTTTTTCTTTTTTCTTTTTTCTTGCATTTGAGACGAAAGAACTATTTGACGCGTGACAGAAAAACCCCGTCTGATGTTGCGAAGAGTTTGGAATAGAGCCTGAAAGTTAAATACGTACTCAAGGAATGACGGATGCTACGATGCCCGCATCGATCATGTGAGAAACTATGTGATTGATTATAAGTCTAGAGGCTCTCCTTTGTATAAGTATAATCTTTTTGAGATTACACTCTTCAATTAGATTTGGGCCCTAACATTTTTTGGGCCCTAACAAATATTGACTCGTAAAAAGTGCTTAATAAAACTAAGTATTCATAGAGAAAAAGTAAAAAAAATGTACTCACATCACTATAAAAAAAAACAATTTTGT
This sequence comes from Drosera capensis, assembly GCA_001925005.1. Taxonomy (NCBI): domain Eukaryota; kingdom Viridiplantae; phylum Streptophyta; class Magnoliopsida; order Caryophyllales; family Droseraceae; genus Drosera; species Drosera capensis. The sequence continues at coordinate 18,386 of LIEC01006647.1, forward strand.
TTGGGGAAAATTTAGCAATTCTGTCTCTAAATTTTTTCAAAGGAAAAAAAATTGTGACGAAAAAGTCAACCTCCATCGCTAAATGTCTCAAAAACTGCGAACGGCTTCATCGCTACAAGAATTATAATAATTTCAAAAAATAACTACATCTTGAATTAATATGTTAACGACGGAATCGATCTTAAATATATTTCCATAATCCCATCAAGTATAACGTGTGGAGAGGACATCCTATGACAGGGTGATGTATAGAGTCTCACTCCTAGTTTTACATAGAGAGGTTATTTCTTGATATTTTCACCTCTAAATATTTTTATAATCCTATGAAGTGCAACATGTGAAGAGGACATCGTATAACAGGATGATGTATGTTGTCTCACTTTTAGTTTTACATAAATAGATTATTTCTAGATTTCCTCAAACGTGGAATCCTTAACCTCATAATTACGAGATGAGTAGCTTACCCTCAAGCATTCATATTCATAGAGCCACAAACGTAATTCCATATGTATTATATCACCTGCTTTCAATTACTTTGCTATATATCCAGGCATGAAGCTAAATCAATATGGTTTTTAATTGCAAAAACCACCATGCATAGAAGAACCTAATCAAATAATGATTTTACACAAGCATATGTGCATACATTTATACTGGCTAAGAATATACAGTATATATGAACCTTGACCAAAAACATGTAGCATGGGAGTATATTGTTTTACGTGGCACCTATAATGGACGATTGGCGATGAATCCAAAATTGAAAAATACTAAAATAATTAATACTTCATTAAGCAAAAAGGAAAAAAAAAAAAAAAGAGCGATTTGTTATCAAGTGACTGTACGAGATATATCTAAATGCTTCAACACATATACTTCTGATGTCACTGTTCTATTAAATCCCGGGAGATATGGAAGAAGAGCTGCACAAATAAACCGATCTTCAGCCAAGTTGCAGCACATGCATATTTCATCACAAAACTATACGAATGACATACTCCTATTTTATACTCACATTTATTAGTTCATGATCGTTAGAGATTGGTCAAGTTAGGTAAGACGCCGATGATCTTATAACAAAATAGATTAAATACGAGTAAAATTAACATGAAGAACTGATTGACAAACAATTTGAGAGTTTCATAGCTTTCGCCAAGTCTAGTTATGTGGAGCGATACGCAAACCTTTTATGGTACATATACCATGCATATATGTATGCTTGTATGGAGTATATCCTAACTACATGATCGATGATGCCAAAAATAAAAGAAAAGAAGCAAGTACGTATATGTGATCATCAAAGCTAGCTAGCTCTTGCGGTTATCATTATTTCATTGCCACCTTAGTCAAACCATATATCCTCGCAAAACTTTGTCTTCTGATGTATGCTTCCCTCATCACTCCCAATAATTACCTTCAACGTCACACCATACACATATACTCATGAATTCATGTACTCAATACTTAACAGTATTATTTTTCTACCTCTAAGCACCATACAATTAGTACATGGGCATCAAGTCGTCATATAATATTAATGATCTAACAATATTATGCTTTATCAATAATCATTGATTCATGAAGCAAATAATAGGATCATGATCACCTCCGTTTGTACATGGCGTTGGAAATGGTATGTCATTTCTACCTTGTCCGATATTAGATGAGCTGGAACCAATCTTCTTGTTGTTGTTTGCAGATGATATTGTCACGGGCGGCCAGCCTTGAAGAAGGGGCGTGATCATTTGTTGATGGAGGTGATCGTGGTCGGGCTGAAGGATCCGGATTTGTCGCTTCAAGAACTTGAGGTACCGGACGGCCTCTCCGAGCATGGAGGCCGTGTCCATCTTTGTACCTCCGGGAACAAGCCTTTGAAGGATCCGGATCTTCTCGCTTATCCTTTCCCTCCTATGACGAGCTGCCACACTCTGTGGATCGTCGCTTATCCTAACATTCTTCCTCTTGGGTTTACGTATGGTGGCAGGATCTATATCCACCGGTTGCATAGCCGCTATCTTGTACATCATCTCCTTCACAGCTCCAAGCTCCTCCTCCTCCTCTTCGTCCTCCTCTTGATCGTCGCCTCCTCGTGCTTGATCGTGCTCATGTAAGGGAACTCCTTGTCCTCCTAGGTGATCTAGGAGCACTTCCTTTTGCTTTTGTGGAGATGGAATGTTATGATCATGTGCCATGTCGAAGTAAGAAGTTAGCAAAGGGGAAGAATGGATTGACGAGCTCGGCCATCCTGAGCCAACAACATCAAAAGGGAGATTGTTGTGTCCATGATGATGATCATGGAGTTGGTCTTGTTGATGATGATGATCATGGCTGTGGTAATGGGCTTGTTCCATGGCCATGCCAAGGTGAATAGAGGAGGAGCTTGTGTTTGGGATATATTCATCGAGTTGTTTTCCATGTGAAGACGACATGAATGAATGGGCTCTGTGGGTATGAGTACATGAAATGAAAGATACATGAGAGGATAGAGAGATGAACCCTATCTCTCTATTTGTTGAACAAAGAGGGAGTTTGTTTGTGTGTCATTTTTTTTTTGCTTGGCTGTCTTCTTTGCATAAATTTCAACACCATATTATGATCTTTCCATTTATGGGCATATGAATAGGGTTTGGCCTTTTTTGAACTTTGACACTCAAAAGCCTTTTATGGTATTATATACAACCAACGGTACTTGTATACAAGCTTATACCATTCCTTTTTGTTTTTCTTTATTCAAGTTCGAACCATATCATGACACGTGTCTCGGTCAATACAAAGTATGAGGTACGATGAACAATGGTACCTTCAAACTAGAATGCTCATATTGGGGTTTGACAGCTAATATTCTGGATCATTCACGTATTGGTTACTTCCTCCCTCCGTCTCACAATTATGATAATATTTTGATCAGTCCATGTACCTATATAACCATGATTAAACATATTTTATTGTAAATTTATCGTCAAACATCAATGGTTGTGTAAGTTACGTATTTTAGCCTCATACATGTTGCGGGACGATCAGACGTGATTTGATACGAAAACAAGACTTGTATTTCTCTATATAATATAATATAAAATACGTATATGTTATAATTATTATGAAAAGGAGAGAGTATTAATTTTTAGTTAAAACTTTCAAAAGTTTAATACTCCCTCTGTCTTATAATTCTTGCAACATATTCGTATTTTGCACTATTCTGTACACATCAATACAAGTTTCGTTTTCACATCATATCATGTGTGATCGTTCCACAATATGTAATAGGTTGAAATACGTAATTTCTATAATCATTGATGTTTCACGATAATATTTTTTTTTAAAAAAAAACTATATTTGATCGTCAGTGCACGCGTGTCAAACAATGCATCTACACGTGTGCTCAATCAATAGACTTAATACTCCATCCGTCTCATAATTCTTACAACACATACGTATTTGTATTATTCAATACGCAATACAAATCTTGTTTAATTTCATATGTATTATATTAAAACATGTAACTTACACAATCATTATTGTTTCATGATAATTAAAAAAAAAAAAACACGTTGATCGTCAGTGCAAACATGTCAAATAATACATCGACACGTGTGTCTGGTCAATATGTTGCAAGACTTTTGAGACGGAGATTATATAACATTAAAGCCCACTAGATCTCACGGCTAAACACTTCATGCGTCCAAGTACATAATTATAACATTGAGAGTATCTATTATTTTATTATCTTTGTGTGATTTGTGTGATTGACATGATGATATGTATAATAAAGTTTTGAGTGAAATGTTTAGTGCAGTAGTGCGTGAAACTTGGATTGTGAACCTGTCGTGTCACAGTGTTATTGTCTTAATTTGTTTGATATGGAGATCTAATTGTCATTATTATAAAGGATATGACGGTAGTAAATGACGTCGATAATGCCTGGAGTATCGATGAACGTATAATATCGAGCGTTGTTACGTAATGATAAGGTCTCCAACCGTGGTAGCAAGTTCGAGACAAGACACGAGTCTGTCACGTGATCAAGTGGCGGCGGAGCCGGATATCCTTAGAGGGCCGGGCGACCTGAGTAAGTGCGAGCCCATGGCGAATTGTACTGAGCCCAACTGTCAGAGAAAATGCGACGGTTTGGGCCTGGGAATGGGTTCTTGTTTGTCGGTCCAAGGCCCACCTCGGTGCTGCTGCAGCCCGGCCCAATCTACCACCCCATGATGACTATTATGAAATGGAAAATTCCTTGATAAGCTTTATCAGAGGAATAAGGGATTGCAATCAAGAAAGATGCAGTTCTATAATTTTCTTTTAATTATTATTGCAAGAGATCTGCACCTAATAATTCTACAAATCATGATATAGATAAATTGTGAGTTAGGAGACCAAATCCAAATGCTCCTTTTTGTGGAAATTTGAATGGCGACTTCGTACATAGGTGCGTATACTTCATTGATACAGCTTAAATGGTCACGCGTGAACGATCAACCTGTGGAGTTCCAAGCTTAGAGTTTTTGCATTCTGTGAGTTCAAGTGAGACTGAAAATGGCAGCATTCTGCTTCGCTAGTAAAATCACAAAGCGGTATACACAAATAACTGCAGCACCTGTCTTAGAACAGCAACTTTGAATTTATTTATTTATTCAGTAGACGCTAACCTTCATTGCTCATCAAATGTCCATGGTTTTCCATCAGCACCAACATAGTAAAAAACCAAATACACAGTTCAATGACAGGAATAAGCAGCACACATACAAAGAATATCAACCAAGATATGTAATTGTAAAATTCCCTAAGTTGCTCTCTCAAATTTCTTGATGTTGCGGCAAGTGTCAAGTCTCTTGGCCCTGACGGATCAGGTCAGTGCAGTTCTATGACCCGTATCTAGACTGCACCGCAGATCACGGCGTTCACATTCACAACAAGATGCCGCGAGCAATCTGATACCCGGATTTTGGTTCCCAATGATCTAACGGTATATGACTTTCCAAGAGTTGGATGGATTGACTCGGGCAAGATGACACCGAAATAGTTTTCAACAAACCTGCATAGGGAAATACTGCCTGTGAATATAGAGTGGCGCACTGCAACAGCAGCCAAGGAGGTTGAAGCTTCAAACAGTGAATAACAAAATGCAGTTTACTTGCACCAAGCTAGGGGTGAGGAAAATAAACCGAAAAACCAACGTTAACCTAACTGGGGAAAAAATCGGGTTTTACCAAATTCTCACCCCTACTGACCAAGCTAAACAAAATACGAGGAGAATTAAGTTCTCACAAAAAATAAATGGGACTTGATAATGACAAGGCAAAATTTGATGCTTCGTAAGAGAAGGGAATTTTTTTCAAAAAAATTATGTTGTAATGCCTTGGATGAAATTAGTTTTAGCCTTGGCATTATCATTTCCCAAAATCGATAGAAAGTCGTCTTTTTTACTTTCCAAGTTGAGTCAAATTTCATGTATCTAAGGCAATTTCATCAAACAGATACCAAAATCCGTCCCACGGCCCCAAATCATTGGCGCAAGCGACTATAAAAAGTTGACGAAAGAACAAGGCAGCTAGGAGACTCAAACTCCATGCGAAATGGGTAGCAATGATTATTGCCACAATATCTAACTTCCTAAGAAAACAGACTAGCCAAGCAATTGATGGGGTAAAAGGCAATAATTTTGTCATAACAAGGCAAGGAAGATTCAGCAAGTAGGCAAAGACAAGTACCTCTCAGTCGGGATCAGTTGAAAAGCTGCAGCTTTGGCAATAAGATAAAAGCCTTCTGATTCAGAATCACATAAAATGGCTCGTCAACAAGAGATCCGGTTTCTCTTTTTCTTCGTCAAATGTCTGTGAGGCTTCATTTCTGATTTCCTCGAGCTTTTTATCCCGGATACCAACCACTGCCTTCTTTATATGATCACTGAGTGCTTGGGTCTGCACAAGGAATATATCAAAGGGACAATCATTTGTCGGAATCGAAGAACAAAGAAATGAGATGAGGTCTTCGCGAATGACAAACTGAAAATTTCGGTGCATAATTACCTCCATTGGTCGTGGGGCACCGAAAGTTGCAAACCCCACATATCCAGGATAAAATGTAGCCCTCCCGGGGAGGCTAACACCATAAATTCCCCATCTTCCCGCGTACAATAGGGCGCCGTACTCATCGACCGGGGCAACAGCAGGCTTGCAAAGTAAAAGAAATGCAGAGATGGCAGAGTGAGAATTAGAAAAGTAGAGGAAAAGGAAAAGGAAAAGGTGAAAAATTGAAGCAATTAATCACCAACAGCTAAGAAAACAAGCTCTTATCAACCCCAAAGAACGAAAATAATATGGAAAAAATATCGACATGATAGTAGCACACTAGAAACAATCATATTCACATCTTGTATTATTTTAGTTTTGTGGTTAAGAAACTACCTGGGGTATTCGAGGAGATTTGTTATAAATGTCCCAGATTTCATCTGCCTTAAGCTTCCCCTTCTCCAGCAGTTTATCTACAAGATGTCACACAATGTTTTTTCAAGGCCCAAAGAATCGCTTGAAATGTGAAAAGGTATATCGACAAGGTAATAAAACTCCAAAGAATCTTGAAGATTAAAACATGATACCTTTCATTGTCTCCAGAGCAAAATGATGTTCTTTCAGTAACGATGAGCATTCCTCCAAAGCAAAGCGAATGTACTCAACCTCGAGTGCTTGAATTTTGGCTTCAAGCTGGGCAATAACACTTTCAGTTCTTCAAACTTGGATAGTTTGACCAGTACCAAGTTTATAATGTCAAAGAATGCTAAATTTTCACACAGAGCAGGACAGGATCACTTACACTAGGCACAATGTCACCTGAATTCCGGTAGTACATTTTTCCCAAGGCTGTCATCCCTGTAGTTAAAATAAAGCGTCTTGCTATTTGCAAAGCCTTTGTAGGCACATTTGCAGTAACCCAGCTTATATTGTCTACTCCGAATATGTCTTCCTCAATTACCCTGGCTATACAAAGGGTGAGATCACCAATAAACTTTCCAATCAACGTGATAGTCATGTTCAGAACTAGCAAGGGGACAGCTTCAACTTAGCCTTGTAGATATCGCAAGAAAGAACAGGTAAAAGTGGGGCACTAGATACAGCAGGACGAAGGAAACAGGTAAAAGTCCTTACGAGCAACTGCCCTCACAATTGCATTGACAAAGTCTGCTTTCTTATGAAAAACCTTTCCAGAAGTAGAAGTATAACTCATGTTTGACGCTCTTTTCACAGGAGTTATGTTCGTCTGAAACACAAAACATAAAATTTACAGAGTCAGGCATGTGTTGGAGGCGCTGCTTTCTCCAAGTACTGGATGAAATAAGCTCACATACCTCCACAAAAGGACGGTAAGGTACAGGGAAACAGCAAGCAAGAACAGCCACAGCAGCTTCTCTATAAGCTATTCTTACTTTCAGATCTTCTGAAGTGCTAATGCTATCTTCTTGTCCTGTTTCAAAGAAGCCCTTTTGCTGCATTTTGTACCATAATCCACCAAGACAACAACATCAGAAGCGAGTCATAGACCCAAAAAAAAATATAAAGGATCAAGGAATCAGCTACCAACCCTCTTTATGGCCTCCTGGAGCTCTTTCATTGTAATATAGTCTTGGTCACTCCTAGTAGTCAAAATACCAGCTTCGTTTCTGCCAGAATATTCACGAGAATTAACCAAGCAGTATAATCCAGATAATTCATGAGCAATTCTTACTATGGCTTCAAGTTACTACATTATATTCATCAGCTCAGCTCCAGTAAACCCTTCTGTCTGTTCTGCAACTTCTTGAATAATAGCTTCCTTTTCCTCTTCGGAACGAAAAGATTTATTTCTAGCGTGCACCTGTCAGCCAATGTGAGAATAAAATCAAAGCACCAAAATTATGATTTTTGTAAAGATAGAAACAATATGTGTCCCTTTGTACATGAATACATCACCTTTAAGCTTCATCAAACCACAATATTTTTTTATGCTTAAATAAATAACAAACATCTTAATTTGCTTTTTTAGTCAGAGGAACCACCACAACAAAATCTACAGCCGACTATAGAAGACTCATATAACATCAACACTCACCCACATGCAAATGGGAGTTGGAGCCTTCCAACTATGCCCACAGGTAGACCTACTTTAATTGCATGATAAGAAAGCCACTTTACCCTTAAAACAACACCTTACCAAAACACCAAGCCGATGATATTATGATAGAAAACTCACATCATTTGTATTCTTGACATCCGGATATAAATTGAACCAAAAAAATAATAAAAAAGAGCGTAATCACTCACTATTTAGAGTCCAAAAAAGGCTAAAGTTTCGAAGTGCAACACTTGTACCTTTAGAATAGCCACTCTACCTTCTTTCGAAGGCAGGCCAACTCTTAGTATCTTGTCGAACCTCCCCTTTCTCAAGAGAGCAGGATCAAGGATATCCATCCTATTTGTTGCACCAATAACTAGAACCTGGAAAAATCATCTATGATTTCATTGATTAACTGCCCCCCAAAAGCCACATCATCTTTTCATTCGAAACTTAAATCAAGCCACACCTGGTTTGTTCTAACTTGGAAACCGTCCATCTCAGTCAATAGCTGGAGCAGGCCTTTTTCCCTCTCGGCACCACCCTATCAAGAGCAATGGTTTCTGAGTAAAAGCACAAGTCGCAAATGTAACGGCACGCTAAATGACAGTCACGTACTAAACACTACTAAAAAAAGAATTTAAAAATCCAGCTTTAGACACCGGTCAAGATAGAATTGTCATCCCGGATATGTCAAGTCCAAGCTCCAGACTATACAGTGTAGGTGGTTCTTTGAGATAACCATAGAACTTCAGACAGTGCTGGAGATGCTCAAGCACATAGCAGATTGCATACCCATTGTAACTTGCTGGTAAGGTATATACCGTATATCCAATGTAATTCTAGTTTTAGGACATTTAGGTATCAATATAAATAATAAAAATACGAAATAATCCTACAGAACACTGGTCATATCCCCAGTATTCAGGTGTCTCTCGTCTGCTTCATTGAACTTCTAACCCGCAAGCTATGTTCCTTGTCAAAAGGAAGAGAGTATGTTCCGCTTCTCTATTGCAGGTTGCCAATTATCGAGTAATCAACCCTAAGGGAGGGACTTTTGAGTACTGCTTCACTTGTCAGGAGAGGGATTTTTCCTGTAACTGCCTCACTTGTAATACACTTCTATTTTTTATAGCAGAGATCACATAGATCAAGAAGTTTACATGATTTAGAAGGAGCAATGGAATAAATGACATCTCTTACCTTTCCAATGTCAGGTCCACCACGTTCACAACCAATAGCGTCTATCTCATCGATGAAAATGACACTGGGTGCATGAGACCTAGCATTGTCAAATAAATCCTTCATACGGGATGCTGCTACCCCAGAAAACATCTGATCAGAACTACCAGAGGTTAGCAGGAATGCAATGTGAGAAAGTCTTCAATGAGCAGCAAAAACCGCTAAAAGAAATTTCAGCATGACAGCTCAGACGACATCAATGATTTGAGCTTGGTAGAAGAACTATTTTATAACAGGAAAAACGTAGCACATAAAAGCACAATAATATTTTTGTTCCTCAAATAACAACAAACGCACTTCACATTCCATTCTCCTACCAGCATTAGTAGTTTCAAAGTTCTCAATCATTGTGGATCCTCAAAGGTCCAAAAATATATAGCAGTTATGAAGAAAATCTTCATTCATGACAGAAGCATCTCCAGATCAAGCATCGTATTATTAAGGTTGACATTAAAAATTTGATAAAAATTGGTCACGGTAAAAAATAAATAAATAAACGAGCCTTACCTCCACAAAATCGGTGCCATTAGTAGCGAAAAATGGAAGTCCAGATTCACCAGCTATAGCTTTAGCAAGTAGTGTTTTCCCTGTCCCTGGAGGACCATGGAGTAGAACTCCTTTTGGGCAGTATATCCCCATCTTTTGGTACTCTTCCTCATTCTTCAACATCTCTACAATCTCTTGCAGTTCTTTCTTAACGTAGTCCTGCCCACCAAAATCATCAAAGGTAACTCCAGTACGTTCCTCTGCCGCCATAAATTTTGCCCTGATGCATGGAAGGAAAAAAATAAGTAAATTCCCCAAAGGCTGAAAGGTTTGAATCTTTTCAAATAAATTTTGGCCCCCACGAGTTTACGGCTAAGCATGGCTTAATCGATAGGTTCCACAGCTCCAAGATGCACAAAAGAGGGCAAGAGTAAAATATACGTTGGTGTGTGTTTCAATGCCTACTATGGAAAAATGTGGGAAAAGGTAACTGCACAACAGAGCAATCCATTAAAGGCGCTTTAGGATTTTTGAGGAAGAGTTCAAGGAAGTCAAGTGTCCAAAACATTCAGTATATTTGAAGAATGAAGGAACATTATCTCTTTAGTTTTCTACATAGATATATCTTTTACCTTTCATTGTTCAAGTGCAAAGCTTAGTATGCACAAATATTTCATCGTAAACATGTGGGCTCCGATTCTGTACATGATGTCAGGCAAATCAGTCACCAGTATAATTAAGTAGTGAAATTGCATCTCCTTACCGACTCTTGCCCATTGATCCTAGACGTGGATCTGTTTTCAGCTCGATTGGCTCTATTTCCTTTTCACGGGGGGGTTTCACTTTCTCCTTCTTAAAACGAATCACCTTGGTATAGATCGGCCTCATGAAGTGATCGATGCAGAGAAACACCACAATAGCTAGAGCTAGCCTCATAGACCAGACAACTGTAACAGCCACGGTGGAGTATACCTCTCCAGGTACAGGGTTGGCATTAAGCATATCTACGTTAACCACCTGCTGATGCAGCTTTTTCCAAGTTTCATTCCAACCATCAACTGGCATCCTGTCAACAACATGGCGCTTATATATGATTTCCCTTGCAGAATCTTCTTTAGCTTCAATCCCCTTTGTCTTTTCTTTGTAATATGGTAGAATCACTGTCTCAAATATCCCATAATAAAGTATATCTCAGATAAATATCCTCAGGATTAAGAAGCCAACACAAGACACCAACGACAACGAAGATTTATATAGTTCTCGAAAACGATTATAAACTTATAGAACATGTGTCACGTAACATGCATATATTGAAAGAAGCATGGTTTGAAATCACAACCTGATACTGCCTGACCATAATCAGAGTACTCCATGAACTTCACATTCTTCGAGTCAAGCAGCTTCACAAAATCGATGTAATCAATCCTATGCGAATCCTCAGGGTCCCACTCCGTCCCTTTCAGCTTCCCTTGCCATTGCAACAACGCCCGGCTCCACTCAGATGCCATGACCAGCTGCCTCTCCAACTGAACATTGGCCTGCTTCTCGAATTCCTCCTGCTTCTCCACCCTTTCATTCTCTGCAGTTAGCAACTTCTGAAATGGCAAAGAGAATCAACCAATAAATAAATAAATAAACTTTACCTATGACACAACAATGAATACAATGCAAAGGCTCCCAAGGAGTACGAAATTTCCAAATGCAAGATGACTTCTACGAATGAACCTATGACCCAAGACGGAAGTCTGGAATCGAGAAAAGGACGTCGTTTCAATTTCTAAACAAACCTATGAATAAAACATCCAACGGAAGTGTCTGACCACCAGATTAAGCTCATAACAACGTAGTTCCACAACCAGTTGCCAAGATGTGACCAATTAGACATCAAATTCCTCGATAAACATAACTACTACACACGTAGTCAGTCAATCCTATCTTATCTTATATTTCGTGCCTCCTCTTTGAAAAAAGAGAGTCTATAGACGACGTGATACCATGCCACAATTTGTTTGGGAGCATTAGATGAAACGACAATCCCTACAATCACTCAAACCCTCACCTCGAACACACGTTGCGACTCCTCCTCCTCACCACCAGCAACACCACTAGCCCTAACCTCTACTTTCTCACCCGAACCCGAACCTGAACACTTCACTGTCCATTCCCTCACATTGTTGTGCCTCGAAGCGAGGCGAAGCGATGGGACTTGAGAAAAATAGGAGACTTTGAGTAAGGGTCGTCGTCGTTGAGGGCGGGAATTAGGGGCGAGGAGGAGGGTTTTGTGGCGGTGGCGACGGGGATTGGAGAGGGAAGATGATGATGACAGGTTCAGGTAAGGTGAAGTGAGGCTAGTTGTTGAGATCATTTTGTTGAGAACACGAGAAAGGGGGAAGATGAGAGGATGAAGAAGTGAAGTGAATTTGCTGTGTCAGTTTCCCTTTTCTCTCCTGGGGTTTGGGGTTTATCCTTTTTGTTGACAAAGCGTGGACTTAATTATACATATGGGTTTTACTTTTACACCAGAGCAGGGCCAAAAATATATTTATTGTTATAATTAATATTAAAATTTTTTTTTAGTATTAATTATATAATTATATTTTTAATTTTGGGCGTTATTTTACATTCAAAATATTTCATTGTTATTAAATTTTTGCTCAATTTTTTTTTGTTAATCTAACACAATTTAAATATCAATGTTATTTTTTATAAACTTCTCATCAAAATTGTAACACATCATAAAATTTCAAAATTATGACCAATTATTTTTTCATCCTATTTTTTCAAAATTATCTTTACATTCAACCAAATTCTTTAAGTACATCTTTGTGTATTTTTTTATTTATTACATAATTATATAACCTTTAAATTTTTTGCAAATGAGAAAAATTAAGAAATAACGATTTTTATATTTGGTTTCAAATATAAAAATAGTTTTACATCAGTTTCATTTTAACATCCGTTTTTATCTTATGATTGAAAACCTATTTTTACAATTTGATTCTAAATTATAAATATAACACCATTTATAATTCATAGTTTGACTTATTTTTAGATAGGTACTTTTTGAGGCGATAGTTGTGTTAATTGTACTGTATGTTTTGTTCTTGGATGTTCTAATATTGGGGAAAGTATGTCCTATGAATAATCACCATCATAGATGATACACTCATTGTCCAATGAGAAAGAGAATATTAGAGGACGTTGTGAACACAATGATTGATGCATGTGCCAAGAGTTTCACCTGAAAGACGATTAGAGAGAGTCGGTCACTTCTTCAATTATGCATGTTTCGATGCGCAACCGTGATAAGCATGCATCACAACACCACATTCGCTGCAAAGAGGGGAAAACATCAACAAAAAACAAACTCGGCTCCAGGTGAGATAACCATATAGCAAAACACACATCCACTGTACGAGACATTCCAAATCGTCTGACTATAGGAGGATAACAAAACCTCAACATCACCATCTCGATGGAACAACGAAGGTGAATTTACAGTTCCTACTGTATGTTTATGATATACACAAACTACACCACAGGATGACGGGCAATCGCTATACACTCAGGTTTCAGTATAAAGCAGCCATACAATGGAACAAGAACATGAGATCACAAAATTTCAAGACACAAAGGCCGTTGAGAAAACATTGATTTCCAGCGAAGTAACTCTCATAAAACCAGGCATCGCAGGCTTCAGATCTCGTGGTGTTCTGTGGTAAGAGAACAGCGCCAATTTGGTCCTACATTAAAGGCAGATAGGCCCCGCCATGCCCGTTCCTCAGCACCAACGGTCCTGCATTCTCGGGAACTTTATCCAACACCTTATTACAAGAATTTATCACATCAACGAATCCGGTGGCCACAGAAGCCAGCTGAGACCGTAACCTCAGGTCTCTGGTCCGCTTAAGCAAGCATCGGAAAGACCTCCCATGATACTTTGCCCATTCCGCAGGCAATCCTCCTCCAGACAACCAAACAGAGAACTGAGACTGATCACCCCTTGCAGCCACCTCGGCCCTGTAGAAACGTGCCAGCTCAAGAAGCATTGAAGGCTGGAGGGGAAGCACAGTTACAAACCCGGCCACAAATGCTTCTATTAGTTCTGGTTTGAGCATCTGGTTCCAAAGAACCAGTGCCCACTCATCAGGCTGATTAAGATCATATGCTTCAGCAACAATGAGGGCCTCCTGGAACTGTGACTGCTCAACCAATGCTCTTCTTGCGTTGGTTTCAGAGAGATTAAGCCACTTGATGTCAGGCATGCGGATCTGGAGGGAGACAAGAGAGGCCCGAGCACAGGCAGCACGAGTTTTGTTCCCTGCGTCAATCGAAGAATGGACTTCAGCTGCTTCGATATAAAAACACATGGACTCCAGGAGGTCTTCATTTTGGTACTTGTAGTAATGCTGGAACCACTGCCGAGAGGCTTGCTCGGCTCTCGATTCCAGAAGGGAGGCTGTTTCATGCTTCATGTCAAAGTGGTTGTAAACCTATCAAGAAGCACACTAACAATGAAATTAAAGTGGTATAACTTTCTGCAAGAACAATGAAATACACGAAGAAAATTTGGAAAGAATAGATCACAAAGGTCATGGTAAAAAGCAAGTGAAGTACTTATGATAACCAGCAGCATCATAATTTTAAGGATAGCCTTTATAAGTACGACAAGCATACAGAGCCTGCACATTAAAATTCATCCTAACACCCATTCACCAATTTAAACTCAGGAAATTGACATAGAACTTGCTTACAAGATTTACATTTTCCTTTACCCTCTTCAAAGTTGATAGCATAAAAAAGGGGTGACGATGGATATCTTACCCCCATAAATTTTCTTATCTGGAAATGCTTTTCATTTGATTTGGCCAAGTTGGAGGTAGGATGGCGGTGGTAAAGTATCATTGCCTAATACTACCTATCAGGGTAGTGTTGGTACTATCAACTTTAAAAAGGTTAAACCGGAATATAAGCTTTAAACCAAACATATCCCTTGCAACATACCCAATACCCCACGCAGGATATGTTAATAAAGAGGAAATATATGATGCACAAACAAACCATTGCAAAGGCGTCAAGGTCGTTTGTGCTGAAATGCTTCAGTGACGTAAGAACAGCCATCCTGAATCCTCTGACAGCCTCAGCAGCATTGGTGTTCCCATCAGTAGCAGTTGAATACTTGTGAAGAGGAAGATCAAGCTGCCCGTTTCCTATGAGAATCCCGAGTATAAAATTGAGGGCGTGGAAGTTTCCAACTCCCGTTATTAGACGAGCCATACAAGAGAAATCACCCTCAGCAACATAAGCTTCAACCCTTGTTGCCGCTAGGGCTACAAGCACATCAACTCCATCAAGGCAAGCTGACGACTTGTAGAAATGGTGGGAAAGGATCAGAAGTTCAACCTAAAAAATAAAAGATACAAGACAAATGAAATTTAGCTCATGTCAAACGATTAAAACTACAAGTGGTATAAACAGAAGAAGAAAGTATACCAATAAAAAAAATATTTGTCAGCTTAAAGCAACAGATGATCGCACAACTACTGCAGGGCATAATGATTCAAATAAGCTTGCACCCGACTTCCTTAAATCAACTGGACCAATAAATGGAAGCACTTGTCATTAACTAAATTAATGAGATCAATGATCCCCAGCAGTTGATTGAATATCCATCCTCGAATTTGTTAGGTCACTTTGATAATTCCATTCTCATTAAACAATTGACTGTTGGCCCAGCAGATGACAACTGAAAAATCTGATAATTATTGCTAATAGGTACCTCACACTCGTGTGGAATTTCTTGTCCTGTAATAACTAATCGCATCAAGGCATGCCCAACTTCCGGTAATGAAGGGCAAAGCTCCGCCCACTTTAAGAAGTCCGAGAATCTCCATAGCAGAGGAGCAGGTCCTTCTTCCTTCTGGGAATCTATATATCCTCCACGATGTGGTGCCAAGAGACCCTGACAGAGAAAGAACAAGGTACACCATAAGTATGACTATTGTGTGCAACCTTACACGGAAGAATTTCACAACATCAAAGTTGCATAATCGGTCCTAACCACCTAGAAAACATATTCCTGCCTATTCCACGCTTAGGCTATCAACTTGAGAGACAAAACATACTCATTGTTTTTACGTATCATATGCAATATCAAAAAGCAAAATCTGCATAATGGGATCTTTACATCTACCGGATAAAGTAGAGATGGAACGGAGAATGAGGACAAGATACCTTTAAGAAGGACCCTGCCAGAATTTTGGCAATACTTTTAGCAGGGAAGGAGTGAGTTTGTAGGAGAAGTTTAGCTTCTTCAAATGAAACTTGCGCTTTGAGAGACAGAAGCTGTAATAGTTCAGCCGGTTGCTTGTGAAATGCCTCTGAAAAGGAGATGCCCATTACATTGGCAGCCTTTACAACCGCCATTATCTTCTTGCAAAGTCCACGACCACTACCTTCTGTTAATATAGCAGATAAATTTTCCAAAACCTGCAGACATAAATAATAGATAATTCAGCTACAATGATAAAAAAATAATAGATAATTCAGCTATGTGCAGAGTATTAATCACATGGTAACAAAACTTTGTACTCGACTTATTAAAGATAATAAAGCAGTAGGAAATCATCATCTTCATGACACGTGCATGATGAGGTAATTATCATTACCAGCTCGAGCTTATCTGCCTGGTTTTATCCACCTTGAGTTCTGTTAAGATCTAAGAAGCCTAACCCATCTCTACACAATTCTCCGAACTCCAGATCGAGGTCATGATATAACCACTAACTTATCACCACTAACAAAAGCATCTGGCAGAATGTTTAACTAGAAATGAGGGAAAGAAAAAGAGTAATGCTTGACTAGACATGGGGGAAAGAAAAGAGTTGTAATGCAACCTGCTCTGGATCTACAAGACGAACAGCGATAGGTATTTTATAAGATTGGATCACCGAGCGTAAATCCTCCCCCAATGATGAAGAGGGTATTTCCTGAACTGGAGTCAACAGTTCTGCAAGTTTTATAGCAGCATCGACAATTATGAACTCCAGAGGTACATTGCCTGGAGAGAGCTTACGCTGGAGTTGCTTCGCAGCAGTTATTTGTCCAAAGTCCAATAGAGAGAGCACAGCCCTTTCAAGCTCTCCTGGTCCAATGGTATCTTCCCACCTTGAAAATGTCGTTTCAATATTTGCACTCTCATCTTGCAATTCACTTCCGAAATTCGAAGGGGGACTGGAACTATCCTCTATATTGGTACTTTTGTCAGTGACATTCATGACAGAACGTCTAGTAGAGCCATAAGCCCTTGCCCTTCTTTTTGACTTGGTACTTCCTGCTGTTGGGACTACACTAGCATCCCAGCTTGGGGAAATCTTATGCAAGTTACTATCCTTTAGATCTGCTTTCTCTGAAGTTCTCGACTTCATAGCATTAATATGATTATCCATCTTGCTTACAATATTAGCTGTCTTGTCGATGATATTAGAGTCGCTTCCAGTGATTTGGTCATTAACGGAGCTCCTGAAACTGAAGTCTGTCTCACTTTGTCATCTCAGCTTCAGATTCTACCACCAAGAGCCATACTCTAGTTTCAATTTCTCGTAAGAGATGAAGTGGATATACTCTGCAAAATCAACAAGAAGCATAAGGAATTTGTATAAAGCCAAAGGCAGCATAAGAAAAAAATAACTAGTTAGAAGGAGTGCTTACGGATTGGAGTGGGTGATCATTCCACATAGCCACTGCATAGACAAAAGCAGCAACTCATGCAACTCCCGAGGCGGAATATCTTTCTCTACAGCTTCAGCATGTTTCAAAAAGAATAAACCTGCCTATACAAGAAGAGAACAGCAAAATCACGATATCAGCAGAGAGTATCGACTTCAAGTCAATACAAGACATCGATCAGAACAAGAAATAAAAAGCGCATGATGCTACCTGTAGCGCAGGGAATGAATATCGGATGAATAGAGTCCGACAATGTCCCCATAAAGCAACTCTCTCTTCAGGAACATCCCAAAGGAACTCCTTCCATTCAGCTACCATATTTCAGCCTGAACAAGTCAATAAGAACAAAAGGAGAAACACTTCAGCACACATACCATGCAGTTTTTCCTTTGGTATCCACAACGTGCCATATCCTAGAACCATGGTACACAGATTTCAAAGTGCTTGGGACACTCTTGGATGGCGCTGAACTGCCAAGTGGAATCTGCTGATTTTCACTCCTGTCAGTATCATCATTGATCCTGAAAGCATTATCTACAATACAAATTAATGAAAATATGTCCCACCCATAATCATGCAGTATAGGAATCAAACCATTCACACAAGTTTCTGCAAGGTGGAGTTACCTCTGATTAAAGGAAGCAGTAATGCTTCACAATGATAGGAAAGCAATACCAAGAGCTCCTTAGTCGGAGAAATAAAAGCCTCACGGTACTCTGACAGGTCAAGTTGAACTTGGGAGTGGTCCCACCTGTGCAGCTGTAGCAAAGCAGGGCCCTCACTATTCTGAGAAGCATCCATCTCAGATCCTATACAGCAAAGACAGATTGGCCAGGGTTAGAAAACAGAACAAAACCAATACTAACTACACTGATAAGCTCGTTCTTTTGTCCACTTAGCGACATAAGCCACAACAATTTTGTTATGAAATTTTCAACTATGTATCTTATGTATAGTCACCTATAGAATAATGTTTGCTACTTTGTTCTAAATTGTACACTACTAATTTTTATCTCGCATTGTTGTTATAGTATTTTCAAATATTTGTGTCTACTTCAAATATTGTTCATACTATAGCAACAAGTATAATAAGTGAAAGATAAAGCTAATACCACTTTCTCATCAATTATACTATCAAAAGAATATTATTTACTATAAGTTTTTCATGTGCATCAGAAGTATTATTAAAATGACTATGATTAACTTATCAAAAAAAGACTATGATTAAAACAGTTGGCAAATTCTTGTTAGATATACAGGGCCTTCTACCATCAATTCGGATTTTTGGTAGAATTGATTTCTCGATATGATATCAAACTAGGTCGTGATATGAGATTATGAGTTCGATGTCTACCTCCCCTCACTTATTATCACCTATGTAGTTTATCATGTGGACCTTATCCGGCACTTAATGGGTCGGTGGATTCGTTTTTCACACTTCATGCCCAATGAGTTTACGTGTGAGGGGGAGTATTAAATATATGGGTCTTCTATCATCAGTTCGGACTTTTTGTAACGCTGAGGTCTTCTCTTGTTGCTTCTATTTGCTATCTTACCAGGTATCATGGGCCCTCATTTAGAGGGGATCACACAGAGGAAATCACACACAACCTACCTTGCTAACAAACAGGTTAATTCTGTTGAGAATTACACCTGTGCCCACGACATCAATAACAAGAGTGTCAGACAAACAATGCAACCTCCTACAATAAGATTCACAATGTTTGTAAGTATGGTTATCAACCTCCAACCATAAGATTGACAACGTTCTTTTGACTGGTCATCAATGTGCTCCCTATAGCAAAGTCTGGCATTTCATTACTTCATCTGAACTCTGAACGGAACTACCCAACAATTGGCCTAATAGGAAGGAAAAAGACCATTTCTTACTCATAATCCACCTTTGATAAACGGTTTCCTTGATATCTTTCTAGTGTACGAGCTTGACCTATGAATCAGACACAGACATTGCCTTCATCATAATTCAAAAGTTCAGTTCTCGGCCGAAACAATTTCCTCATTAGGAGGCAAGTTTACGTGCATCCTATACCACCACACCTCGCTCTAAACGAGAGCATTTGATGCTGGATAAGTTGACATTATCGACCTCACATTAAATCTCTCATTTGGTACCAAATAATCTTACTGTTAAGATATATAATGGACCTTCTCCAATCAGTTTGGACTATTGGTAGCGTTAGGTTTCTCTACACCAAGTCCCCTCCAAGCAATCCCCAGTAGTCAGCATTCTAATCTTCCTTCGCTATACTACATCGACACGAAGAAAAACACGTCATGCAGGAATCTCGAAGCACTAAGCAGATACGAAACCTAATCTCGAAACACGAATGAGCAAACAGCTCTCGGCAAAAAGAGACACTAAACCTTATCATGCGAGTGATCGATTGGACTGATTCGTCATCTTGCTTCGAAGAAATTCCATGATTCGACTTGGATTCGATCGACACAGAGAGGAATCAACCGTGAGGTACTGATCGAGCGGCGGTGTCAGGCCGATGAAGAAATGGGGAATGAAGGAGCGGGAGAGGAGAGGGGTGGAGAGGAATGGGGTGGAAAATGCGAGAGAGAAGGGAAAATGTCAGCTTCTTGTCGATGAAGATTTGGTTTTTGGGTTAATTCACGGTTTTGGGACTCCAAAGATTGTGTTACGGGTCGCAGCTGTCAAAATCAAATAGAAATTGATTAAAGATTGAAAATCGAAATTGATAAAATTAAATATTAAATGATTTAATTTTATTTTAAAAATCTTTCAAAAATAAATGTGATGTATAATATGCACATAATATATAATTTTTGTTGTTTTTATTATACAAGAATTGTTTCATACATTTTGAAAATTATGTATCAAAAATTATATAATCTAATAACACAAATCACTTAGTTTAATCAAAATCCAACAAAATTTTCTAACCAAACAAATCAAAATCGTATAACCCAAAACCATTTTAAAATCGAAAAATTGAAATTGATTATTAAAGGCTGTCCCTCTCTAACAATCTCTATGGCGATCGCGACATACTTTTCTCGCTAATGAATGCTATTGAGAACAACGCTTTCTCCGCACTCCAGTTGCTGTTGCTTTCTTTCCAATTGCTTTTGTTGAATGGAATCTGAGTTCAGGTGATGAAGGTGCTCCCTCATCATCAGGTCTGTTTCAAAGATCGATCTTCCCATTTCTACTTTTCTCGCTACAGACACTGATCGCTAATCCATTCCCGGTTCCAACTCCGGTGTAACTCATAAAAGAATTTCGTTATATAAGATCCGTGGACAACTTCTATAGTTTTTATTTTCAAATCGATTAATTAATGGTTCGATTTTGATTTTCATATTTTAAAATCGAACCGATTAACATCCTTATTTATGGCCGTAAATAAGTTTGATAAGCTGAATGCTTGGTTGATATTGACTCGATCATAATTTCTTCATTTATTTAGAATATGTTTGGTACTATTATTTTTATTTTTGGTTTTTTATTTTCATTTCAGTACCTTATGAAAGAAAAATATTTTTTTTCTAATTTTTATTTTTAAAATAGATAAAATAGAAATAGAAATGATTTTCAGTTTTTTGTTTCATGTTCATCGTTGTATAGCATTCAAGATCCTTTTTATAATAAAACTTTTTATTTTGTTAATTTTTGCAATCAAGAAAAATGATTTTAATTTTTGTTAATTGTTTTATAATCCTAATTTTGGTTTTCACTGTCTTACGCAGCAATACCAAACCACCTCGTAAGGTGTCAATCATTAACAAAATGTATACTTTAAGCTTTTCCATGTTTTTGTTTGGTTTGAACTTGACTCGATAACCTTGATAAAGACTGGTTGGTAAGCTTGAGCAAGGTTAAACTTGAAGTATTTATATAGAAGAAACAAACTCAAATTTTTTTAAGAAATATCCAATTTCTGTATCATTCAAACTTAGTATTTTTATAGCGTTGTTTCTGTGATAAAAAACAACTAATTAATTATTATAATTTTTTTGAGATTTAAGAAAATACACTGAAAAAGTTTAAAAAACACACCAGAGTGTTAAAAAAACACATGCACTAAATATACAGTAAGCCCGCTGACTTCAAAGAAAACCTAATAACTATATAAAAACTCCACTGCCGATCATGTGCTGAGTGAGTTTTCTTTTACTCTCGTATGGGTTCATTGAAGGCGGTTGGCTGCTGCTTGCATCACAGCTCATCCCTTATATTTTAATGGCTGGAGTTTATATCATGATTACAGGTTATTGAGTCAAGTAACCCGCACAAAACAAATTACTCATTTTATTTTATTTAAATTATAATGATTTGATCTAATATGATAATTTATATATATGTTAAATTAATAAAGAATGATAATTTTGTTCTTGTGAATATGTAAAAAAAATGATGATAGATGAATTGATATAATATAAAATAAAGATATTTTTATATAAAAAATATTAAATATAAAAATATTTATAATTTAAATAAATTTTTGAAAATAAAATATTATAATTTAAATAAGAGATGGAAATACAGAAAAATGAATGACCAACACAAGTACTCAAGTAGCCCACGTTCTTTGAAGTTTTACACAATATATGTAGCCACTCTATGCATATAAAAAAAAGGTATGGAAATTG
This sequence comes from Drosera capensis, assembly GCA_001925005.1. NCBI lineage: Eukaryota > Viridiplantae > Streptophyta > Magnoliopsida > Caryophyllales > Droseraceae > Drosera > Drosera capensis. Next base: position 40,568 of record LIEC01006647.1, read on the forward strand.
AGTGACATGTACAAAAAACAACATTGATTTGCCAAATCACATTGTAAGATCCCTCACATGAGTGGAAAAACAAGTCCATTGTCCCAAACTCAAGAGTGCTCACAGCAACACTAGATGTTATCTCGTTTGGACTGGAAAATTTACAAACTAATTACCCTTTAATGCTACTATTTTCTTTACACAAGAATGCTTGTTGATCTTTCCAATATGAAGATGTTGTCCTTATCATCCCTTCCGATCCTCAACGTGTCATCTAAATATCTGTGATTCTCTAGTCAAGGACCAAAATGTCGTCGATCATCACAATAACGAAAACACCTGAGAGAATTTGAGCTCTGAGAAACAGTAAGCTGTAGGCAAAGGATACGTTATCTCGAGCCAACCGTCTGGGTTGAACATGCTGATCAGCAGCTCATAGTTCTGCTTGAACACTTTCAGCAACTGACAAGTAGATCACAAAAAAGTGAAAAGAGAAGGGTGAGTCGCTTATCTAGCTGATGAAAGCAAAAGGGGTTGGATTAGTGCACTGATACTACGTGATAGGTCCAGCCAAATGCTTGGCCGGTGCATGTGTGAACAGTGGCCGGTGAACATGTGGCCGGTGCACATGTGAATAGTGGCCGGTGAAAACCAAAAACACGTTTTTAGTTCTTTCACATTTCCTACCTTCATCACTATAAAAGGGGAAGGGGTTGAGCCTGAAAAATTATCCCATCCTCCAGAAGCAAAGGGATCAAACACAATACAAAGTGTCTACCTCCGATGATTGCATCGGTTTAGGAAGTTTTTGAGGGATTTGTAAAATCTCAATTCTATTCATCAATAGAAT
>LIEC01006648.1:9575-49773 GCA_001925005.1 Drosera capensis
TTAGGAACGATGACGATGAGGGACGTATTGTACTGTTTGTTTTGAGGACGGAAGTGAATACGACGATGGACGACAATGATTAGTGATGACGATAATTTGAATTTAAGATTTTTGAATGATTTTTTATAATATGTAATTTATTATACATAAATTATTTTTCTATTTTGATTGAGAAATAAATAACATTATAATTTGAATTTAAGAAATAATTGATAATAAAAATTTTATAATATAATTTATTAATAATAAATAAAATGAAAAATAACTATTTAGTAATTCTTTTCAGTAAAACTAAACCTAAAACGTAAGGAGTAAACCAATGATTGACCAATTCAAATCAAATCACACACCGTAACGGTAAACTCTATGTGCGTTATTATCAGGCAATCCCATTAGCCGTTGCCTTCCTACTCTTTCCCCTTCTATAAACCTAACCTCTCTTACAACACGGACACGAAGCGAAACCCTTACTCCGTCGCCGCCGTGCTCAATCGAGGATCCCAGCCACCGGCCCGGGGATGATTCCCCGACGACGCCACGCTGGATCCAACGGATCTCATCCGATCTGCTTCTTCATCGCAGTGGTGGCCGATGTTGGGGAAACAAAAACCTTGATGTGGTCGAAGATCGTCTAGATCTGAGATCAGAGGGGTCCATCAAGGCGGAAACGAAACCCACCTCGACGCTGCCGCCGTAGAGAGGTATGAAAAAGCACCTTGATCGATCTCCGTCCTCGTTCTCATCCGATCTGCTTCTTCCTCTATCTTCTCGCAGTGAGTGGCTGATGGTGGTGAAACAAACACCTTGATGTGGTCGAAGATCGGGGTCGGCGACCGGGGATGATTCCTCGATGTCGATGTCCAGATCTGAGATCTGAGGGGTCTCCATCAAGGGTAGAAACGGAACCACCTTGACGCCGCCGCTGTGGAGAGATAGGGAAAAGCAGTGACGATTAGGGTTCGAGTTGGAGTTCGATCTCTTGTCTCGGCAACAAGGGGTGAAAACCCTAACGTTGCCGGATGAAGGATTCCATAGATCACGGGCTTTGACGATCGGTGGTTGGTGGTGGTGTCGTGACCTTGATGTGGTCTTGTGGATCGAAGATCGGTTGCGACCAGGGATATGATTCCCGATTCCGATCGAAACCCTAACCTTAGTTGGGGTGATTCGGTGACGATGGGATTCGGCCAAACCCTAGAACCCTAGGACGTGACGGGATTGAGTGCTGTTCGAAACCCTAGAACCGTGAGTTGAATTAAACTTTTTTTGAAATGTTGGGTTTCATGATTTGAACAACCTTCGACAGTTTCATTAAAATCTCTTTAATTGAGCTTTTTGAAACGTTGGGTCTTTAACAGTGTTGGTGTTTGTTTGCAAAATGATCCGATTCAAAAATTGTTTGTTTGTTCAAATACTATCTTTTAGTGTTAGCTGTTGATTTATTCAATGGACTAATCACAAATAATTTTTCCACTATTTACATCTGTGTCTTATGTTGATCTTGTTTGAGTTTTTGTTTTATGCAATGGTTGTGCAACTGAGCACTATTAGGCTCAGGTTCGAGTTGTTCTCATAGTATTGGGTTGCTAGCTATGTATGAAATGTAAATACTCTTGTTTCAGTGGCTTCCAGGCGGAGCAGTAAAGAACTTATATTCGAAGGTCATGTGACTGTTACCTATTTTCTTTCTGTAAAGAACCACAGGTGAGAGATCTTGTTGTTTCCTTGAGTATTTGTTTCTCATGAAGATATGGTGTAGGTTTTTCTAATTCAAGAAGCATTAATTTCTTGATGCATGCCAATTATATGAGACGAGCTGCTAATAGATGTGTATTGCTTGTATGCAGACAAAGGTGGATCCTGCTAAAGATGTTATCTACGTGAAAGGGAAAAGGCTTCCTAAGAAGTTTCCTCCCAAGGTGTATCTTGCTCTGAACAAGCCTAAAGGGTCGGACCAGAGACTCGATTATAGCTCTACGACTCTCTACTGGTCTCCTTTCTTCGAGCGTTTCTTCTTTGAACTCGATTTCCTTGTTAACCCGAGTACCATTGCAGATGCACATGCTCTTCTGGAGAAAAAAAATCCAAGCCTGTGTTGGATTTATTAGAAGATTATCTGAAAACCTGGGTATGTCTATTGTATACAGTTAACTGATACCCTAGCGCCATCACGAGATGGAAGGTCTCATCTTCTTACTACTCTATCTTCTTGCAACTGTTTACAGATTTCCAATGTCAATGCCAGATGGACTTGCCCCCGGGTCTTGTGCTATTATAGTTGGACTGGGAGGTTGTCACCCTACTTATTTCAAGGCACAACAAAGAATGTTGCTCCCATATCAGAGATCCAGCTATACCGTTTGTTATTTCTATTCAATATCGGTGAAGCACCTTTTTGGACTAGGCCAGGACTTTAACTGTTTTGCCGCACAGGTTTGAAGTAAATTGGCCATGTTGTTTCCCATGTTATTGGGGAAATTCCTCACTGACCATGCTTTGCTATCCAGTTCTTTTTTCTTATCGAATGTTTCATAGATATTCTAAATAGTACATGGAGCTGGTCTCTTTACATCACGTCCCTTTTTTCTTCCATATACACTCTGAATTCTGATCCATCCATCTGCCAATATAATCTACACAGGACATGCCCTTCATGACATGCTCATCTCTTACAAGCTGAAACAAGTTTCTGTCGACACCAATGACAGCAAAACGCCCTTTATAAGACCCTGGCTCCGCCACAAGATGGAAGGTCTCATCGACTCGGATTTCAACAATGTTGCAACAATTTCATAAAATGTCTTCTTTTCTTACTTGCATTTCAGTATTTGAATTGAGCTTTTTGAGACGTTGGGTTTCTAACAATGGAGTTTGTTTTCTGAAAGAGGGTTTGAGGTAATCGCCATTGTATTATTCATTCTAACTAAGGTGATGATTTGCCATCTGCTCTAAATTTTTGTGATTGCATCTTGGACAATAGCTCCTGTGTAACTTTTGTTGTATTTGAAGTGCAGAATAAGAGTGATCTATTGTCGAAAATTCATCATCCGAATACCATTGCTCTTGGCTATTACATACATTGGGAAACCAGATTTCTCGTTTATGAGCTAATGATGGAGAAAGGATCACTAGAGAATCAATTACGTGGTAATATTTTGAATAAAGTTACATATACATAGTTTGTGGAGAGAATTGTGTAAAGATGTAGGAGACACAATTTTGTGTCAACAGAAATAGTCTCTCGCTCTATAAGAGATAGAGATAGCGTACAAATTCTCTTGTGCATTGGCATATTACAAAAAACATTGATTTGGAGTTATCGTGAGTCTGTGAGTGGTTTAATGGGGAAATTCTGATACCAAAATTCTCCTAATTTTAAAGGGTCTTCTCATGGATTGTCTTTGACGTGGGATATTGGGATAAAGATTGCTCTTGATGTAGGAAAGTCATTTCATAAAACCTCAAAACCCTCGTATTATTCATTTGTGATTTCTTATTCAGTATGTGTATTTTTCCTTAGAGATCTCAAGTGACTTTTTGTGCTTTTACTAGAGGTTTAGAGTTCCTACATGAGCATGGAAATCTACCAGTGATCCATAGTGATCTCAAATCATCCACTACTAGTGATCTCAAATCATCCAATGTACTTCTGGATTCGAACTTCAACGGCAAGGTACCGCAACTACCACCATATATAATCTCAAGGCCCGTCCTTGTTGCGACATTGATATTGTCACAAACTATATTGTCTTATTGTATTACGTAGAATCTAACCTTATATTTTCCGTTTTCACTCGAGACTCATCGACTCTGGCTTTAACAAATGTTGGGACAATTTCATAAAATCTCTTCTTTTTCTTCTACTTACATCTCTTTCAGTATTTGAGTTGAGCTTTTTGAGACGCTAACAACAATGGAGTTTGTTTACATTTATTGGTATACCTTCTATTCATAGTATGAAGTCATACAACCAAGTAAAAGATGAAATGGAAATGTACTTCAAACCTCTTGTGTCCTGATGTCTTTGCTTTTGTTACTTTATGTTTGGCAGGCTCTGGAATCTTCTTCTTGAGTATGAGAGGAAGAGTAAAAGCTCAGCATCTTCCAAACAGTTAGGTCATACTGCTGCATACTCTCAAAATACTGAGGATGCCCAGGAAACACTAATCGAACACATTCCAGAGCTTAAAGGACCCATCTTTGCAATTCAGAGGTAAACCCATAGGTAACGTTTTGGTGTTGCATATTAGATTTAGATGAGTAACGATTTTCCATTGTTATTTAAACTTACCCTCCATGTATTAGAGGGGAAGAAGAGCTTCTTACATGATTCTTAAAATATAAGACAACGGTGACACACGAGGGCTTTCTTCATGTGAAGGATATCCTTTCTAAGGGATGCTTAAATAAGACAGAATTCATATCTGTTCAAACCTATCCTCATGTAACTGTTCATCTCGGTATGTGTCATGTAGAAAAAACTCTAAAGGTCCTTAAATTTAAAAAGGTTAGTTGGAGCTCTACTTTGGAGTTTCTATCTGATTTCTCGTTAAGTTATTCTTGACTTAAACAACTCTCTACTCTAATTAACTCACAACCAAGAAGCGCAATGACCAACCACATTTATGCTTTTCTTTGTCAAGAAAGGTCTCTTCTTCGAGAAATTAATTTTCTCTATCAGGTAAATATCTGCCTACTTTGACCCCATGATGAAAAAACTGCCAACATTCATGATATGCTGATATGCACCAAGATATTTTATATAAAGGTTAATCAGAGGATTAACCCAGTTAGCTGAGGGTTGGCTCCCTGGACTAACCATGTTAGACGAGACCCTAAGACCTGGCCGAAAACCCCACATTGGCAGTTGAACACCCGCAGGGATTCACACTAAGATGTTTGCACTAGCTTATTCCCATGTTAGTTGGGGATCTGATATAAGTTTTGTAAAGAAGACTAAATCATCCGTTAGATTGATTGAACAAAAAGGAATTTGAACCTCGACCCATTGCCCATAGCAAGGCAAGAACCTTGATATCTATGGGTAAACGAAAATCGGCACGATCGCTGTAAAAATAACTAGTGATCGATAAGATATGGATATGGATTGACCTCACAAGGTGAAATTTCCTTGTTAAGTTGAAAGTTTGTACAGAACCAAAGAGAGAGCTTTCTTACTCACAAGACCAAAGTTAGTTCCCTTTCTCTCGTAGAGATGAGACTAAATAGGACTAAACAAAGAAATTGTCAACCAGAAAAAGAAAATAACAAAAAAATGAAGGCATAATACTATGGACGTGTGGGAACATGGAACATGGCAAGCTCCTCCTCATAACTGTCGATCTGTTACTTGTCCTTGCTTGCCTTGGCAAGCTCTTCCAGACCTAAGACTTTGATGACATGGACCAGCTTAGGCTCTATTGCAGTATATTCTCTTATTTTCATGTTGTCTGGATAGGCGAGGATGAATGAATTCAGTGCCTCCTTAAATCGTTTGGGGCAGGATCTAGTAACTGGTCCGATTGGCACTTCCGGTGGGTCCTTGGTTATGACTTTGATATTCAAGCTTCCGTCTAATGCATCTGGTATTCTCTGACGTGGTGTCAGATGGCATACTAGGAGCACTTTCATCAGGATCTCTATTCATTTTTATCAAGTCCAAAGTTTGTATAAACGACAAGAGTTGTGTTTTGGTTTGTTGATGGCCATTTGGTATTGAACCATTATTCATGGATAGGGACAAATTTTTGTAGGGATAAAGGCCTGGAAGGAGGAGACATTTGCACCTAGCTCTTAATAGTACTAGCTGATTTTTCATTTTTCTTGATTGTTTAGAAGGGCATTTTTATTGCTTATCATTCTGATAAGATGCAATCTGTACCAGATGTTTCTCGCTCTACCCAATGCAGTGTTGATGCGGTTAAAAGAAGTGATTCTCATGCAGCAGTACCTCTCATATGTCATAGAAACAAAATCAGACATGGTGTTTGGGTTCGGTTGGGACCATCAATGGTCATGAACCTTGGTGTTAATGGAAGTGAGTGTAAACTCTGTTGTGAGGAACCGGGTTGGCCAACATCTATCATTGCCTGTATCTCTTTCCAGTCTGTTTAATGGGATGGGAGAAACTGGCGAATTGAACGCAGGAGGTCGGACCATTTCTCAGTCTAATGGGATAAATTGTATTGATGGTACAGTTCCTAGACCGGCACCTGCTGATAAAGTTGGACGAAAGCGTCACTTTGGTCAGTTAATAAGCTATCTATTGGTCCGGGTGCTTCAGTTATGAAGAAAAACGTGGACAGTAGCTGGGAAGAGGTTGCACAAGCTGATAAGAGACAATAGCCGACACTGAAGCGCCCATGAGCTACAGGTTCAGTGTGTTTCTTCCGCCCCGCCATGTTTCATCTTATCAATTTCTTCGATTTTATTTGAATAGGTCTAAAATCTCATCATCGTAACTTGGCAGAAATGAATCAGGTGAGGTGTGTGTGGCCCTATTGGTACTAGGATTAAGTTATGGTCGTCATTGGTTTACGGTTTATCCTTTATTTGACCGGGTAAGGTATTCAACTTTGGGAGGTGGATGTGAACTTTGATTTGCTTTCATCAAATCGAATAAATGTTGAAGATATTTTGTAGAACATCGGATTGGGATTTGAGATAACTGTAGACATTTCTGTTTGAACTATCATACCTCAGACCAAGCGACGCTTGTTGATAGTTCTCTTTTTCCCAATGACTTTGTGTTGTGTCTTCCCCTCTAACTATTTCAAGCTGAATTTTCCAGTTGGGTCATGATGTGAAGTTGTGAACTGAAAATTAAGCATATGAAAGGAACTTCTGAAGTTTTATTAATTTCAATCTACCTCGTGCTGCAGGTGCATAGTGTAAAAGGTCATCTACACCATATCGAGAAGGAAATGTCAAAGTTGGGAGAAAAGCATGTGGAGAAAGAAAAGTAAGGAAGTCAAATGTGAAGTTTAAAAATCTGGCAAGGAAGCCTCCTCTCTTCAGTGTTGTATTTCTTAGCTCGATAAATATCAGTTACCATCTAGTTGTTCTTGTATCTACTGCCTTTAAATTTAGTCTCTCTTTAAACGGGGTTGAGCGTAACGGAGAAAGTTAAACAGACTTTACCTTTATGCTCGGTATGGATGATTAGGAATTTGTCCAGATCTTAGCTTTTCAACCTTTGGATCTGTCGTGATGTTAAACAGAGAGCATGGATAATACTACTGGTAGTGGCTTTGCAAATGGTATGGGTAGCCGTATGCATGAGTGCTCTATTATTACTTAATTGTTTGAGGCTAGTTGACTTCATTATGTAATTTAATATTTTTTCCTCCCGGTCCGCCTTAATCTGCTACTGAGCCTTAACTCGTGTACATGCTTCTGTTGAGGCTTTGACTGACATCAGATATTTTTGTGTTGTTTGTATTGGATGTTCTGATAAATAAGTGATGTCATTTTGGAGGGTATGTTTTATGTCTCCAATGTGCAGGAAAGTGATGTTGTTGCGGATTTTCAGGTTCCCAAAAGCTGCTTCAGGAAGATATCGAGTCGAGATCAGTATTGATGACTAATGTGTTGATGCTCTGGTTCATGTTCTGGTTGAAATTACTTCTCTATTGATTCCCCTTGGGTCATGAGTTTTAGTTACCAAGTCTTTAATGTTGATGTTTCCAACCGAAACAATATCTGTCCATTGTTTAAACAAGATAATGTTTAGCCATGTGTTTTTCATGTTTTACTGACATTGATCTGCAGTAAACTGATTGCGATGGACCTTTTTTGTTTTATTGCAGAAGAGCCCGTTTCTCCAACATTCTTCCTGACAAGAAGTATATTCGTTATTATATTACGATACGATTTCTATAGTTGCTCTGTTTCATGGTTTGCTTAGATTGTACTTATGGTCGGGATTTCCTGTCTTAGCTAATTGTGTTCTTCCTGTACTAGTGACCTCAGTTCTGATTTCCATATTCCATTGCTTTGTTTCGTGGTTTCCTTAGATTGCTCTTTTCGTCGGAATTTCCCGTCTTAGCCTACTTACTTTCTCCGTTTGGTTACTCGTAACCTTACTGAGCTCTTTGCGACGCCTTTTCTAGTGATATAGCAGATCATAGAAACATTATCCGGTGTATAACTATTATGATTCCTGGAATTCCTATAAGTCTTTTCCTCCATCTTACCAGAGCAATGAGTTTCAAATACCACTGCATTTTACGACCAATCTTCGTTTCAGCGAGCGCACAGCTTCATAGCCTTTTTTTTTTTTTTTTTTTCTTGTTCATACGACTCAATGTGGTTTTGAGATTGCTTCGTAAGCTGGTCAACCCAGCGTTTTTCTCCAACGCAGTCAGTCATAAGCCCCCCACAACTTGCTTTTCTCCAACGCAGTAAGTTCTCCATTGCTTTCGACCAGCCAAGTGGAGTGTTTATATGCATATTTTTTTTCTTTTCGTTTTCCAACAGTGACAAACAAGCATTATCCCGTAATAAAAAAGAAATGACAACCACCATCCAATTCTCTCATTTACCCGAAATCAATTCAGTTCTAGTTTTATATTAAAAAAAACTCACTTTTAATTACTTTCATTAAGTTTTAAATTATTGATAGTATTGATTTTTGAACTTTTATTTTAGTTCTAATTACCATAATCTTTTTTCCATAATTTTATTTTATTTTTTTGTGAAATTTATATTATTTTAATTTTTTATTGTCTGCATAATTCAAACTAATATCCTAATTGAATTTTAATATATTGTTACATTTTATTTCATTAATATACACATATTAATATAAATATATTAATTTCTTTATTTGAATTTAAATTAATGATTAAAAATATACATGAGTACTATTTCTTTGTTCTTCATTTGATAGTGAAGTCAAACAACACTTCATCTTACTAAATATTCATATTGATTTTAAGTCTTTTTTTTTTTTTTTTACCAAACACCTACTACTTATATACGAATCACAATAAGTTAGATTTTTTGACTTTAAATCATAAGCAATTTTTTATTTTTTTTTTAAGCTTTACCAAACGGGCCGTTTGTCGCTCCCAAAACGTGCTTCCCGGAAGGACCATATAGTACCTGGAACTTCTTGCATCTTGCTTGTTATGCAGGCAATGCACAACAGTTGGCAGGTCCAATAATATCTCAAATCCCAAGTTTACTTGGTGGATTGATATGCAATTTTCCTAAAAGGAAAATCTATCATGGTCCAGCTGCATCGTCCCTAATGATGTGATGTTGCAAAGTTTACAGGGTTGCATAATGTGGGCGAGCCTTGGGGATAACCTTTCTAGTACTGTTCTGACGTTACGGTAACACACGTTGTCATGATTCCCGGGTTATCTGAGATTATTCATTTTAGTTCTTCATATGATACAGATTGAATTAAAAAACAGTCTTTTTTTATTTGTAATAGAGATAAAATTAAATATATTTTATTTTCTAAGATCATATCGACAACAAGATATCTAGATTGTTATTATATATGATACAATTTGGTAATGCATTTGGTTGTTGAGCATTTTGGACCTCTCTCAAGCCCAATGGAGTTTCGTGTAAAAGAGAAATGCGAGACATATATATTAATGATTCCGATATTATTCATTCGAATTTTTAATAAAAAATGATTTCACAAGTTCGATACCTACCTGAATCATGACAATTGTAACCAAGTGTCTATCTCTATAATCTTTTATATGAGTCGTGTATGACTATGGTTGGAGTTTAGTATGGGCTCTTTAGCATAATTTGTAAACAAAAAACACATTATTAAAATAAATCCATATTATAAATAAAATTAAACAATAATATTTTTTTAAAATAAATATATATTTCGTATAATTCAAATAATCGATTATCCGTTTTTCTAGTTAGTCGTCTCATGCCCTATCACACGCTTGGTGGGCCCCAGTGTCCCGAAATCTTGTGGGCTCTGTAGATACTTTCAGGCCCACGCAAGTTCACTGGATCATGGGGATAGTGAGCTTTAGGCCCAATTATCAAAAGATGCATCATGAACATGTTCTTGAACTGGTATTGTCTTCATCGGCGAGATGTCATGAGTCCGTGACTATCGAAATCATAGATCTTCAATAATTGAATTCGCATTCTTAAATTTAAGCGTATACACTACACACTACTCACTTAATGTGGTGTTATGTCACGGGGCTATATTTCCCGTAATTATAAACTCAAAACCAATATCCGTAGCATGTTTCGCTACAACGCCTCCAATAAAACATTGTCCAACATTATCAATGTAAGACAACCATGTGGATAACATAAAACACTTTGCCTTATTTAACAAACCTTCGGAAGACAAACCATCATCATAATCAGGTTCAAAAACATCATCACCTGGCACATATGAGGTACTACTTCCTGATCAAGGCGTACTAGTTTAACACTAGGATCCTAATTGTTGAGACAAACATCTGTCACTGTTTTTCTAACTACATCTTCAATACAGTAGACAAAAGAATAATGATTAACATTATAATTTCCATCATGCGTTGAACATGAAATAGAATTTGATGAAGATACTTCATAGATCTCAACAAAAACATCAACCATTTTCAACATATACGCTTCGACTAAAAACAACAAGTCCAAATCCTCTTGATTCCTCAAAAAATAGCGTTCATGGGAGGGAATAGAATAGTTCATACGAATAGCCTCTACTTTATTGATTGGGCGAACACCACATGTCTTCTTCAAAATATCTTCAAATTCAGAATGCGTGACAATATTAATTAGATAAGTAACATACTCAATTTTGCACAACAACATCACAATCTCCACCATCTTTCGATCGGATACACAATCTCCATTGACCTCATATCAAAAACAGTTCAAATCGATGATGATGATAGATGATTGATGATTGATACATGGTGAAGACGATGATGATGATGGTTGATGATCGATGGTTGATAATAAATGGATGATAATCAAGATGATGATGATCATTAAAAAAGAATCGATGACGATCTCGTTGATTTTGAATCTAATGAGAAAAAAAATAAAGAATGAAGAGATCTCCAAATCTGAAAATACAAAAAAAAAAAATAACTTATATTTTTTTGAAAGTGATATTCATTGGGAATAAAAATTTCTTGTGGTACCTATTTGAAAATAAATTTCTAATAAAAACTTTAAGAGAATTTTCAATAAATTTTATTATCACAAAAAATAATATATTTTTTATATTTAAAATCACATATCATTCAATTTGTTCCATTTCTTCAACGATCCCGTCTGTACCATAAAAGCTATTGTACAACAGAATATTCCCTATTTTATCCGATTCATAAAAAAAGATGCAGTCAGTGACTGGTGTGAAAAAAATATGGGTGGAAAACAATTGGAGGAAATACACGAAGAAGACGAACCACGCCGATTCTTTAAAAAAATAAAATAAAAATAAAAATGAAACACCACCAAAATGTAACCACTTGCCAACAAATCTACCACCTACCCGCTACTGTACTTTTCTCTCCAAAGTTCGGTCGGGTGATTTTTTCTTAACCTAATAATTTGGTTATGCACGTTTCAGGTTTCGAACTAGTTAACTTTATAGCGATCACTCTTTGTGTGTTTCTTACTAAACCGCACATCAATTAATTGTAGTGTGACATTAATATCATTAACTCTGTTTATCAGAAAGCTGATTAGAATTTGATTTTTGATAATCATAGTCACAGATATGAGGAGTATTTTTATAGACATGTTATGGTGTAACGTTCTTGGACCAACTAGGGCTTGGTGGTTGGGGACTTCCCCATTTGGATACTACGTCGCAACGTGGTTGCTATCGTAGCTGTTGACTCTTTATTAGTAATGAAATTCATTGTTTGAGATTTATTAATAATGAGATTAGGAAGATACAGATAAGATAAACTATAGATGAAAATTACGAAGATTAATATCATTATTGAAAAATTACGAAAATCCCATCTTACATGATAAGTCGTTTAATCAACTTCTTCAAAAAACGAAGATATTAATTGATCAATTTATTAGTAATGAAATTCATTATTGAGATTAATTAATAATGAGATTACGAAGATAAGGATAAGATAAATTATAGATGAAAATGAATAAATAAAAATCAAGAGCTAGATGAGAAATCCAAATTAGTTTCTGATATTTGAGCAATTGGGTAATCAAGTTGACCTTTACAAAAGTTGTTTTGGGGTTTGAAAAATCCTCCAGCCCATACTCTACACATATCCTATAGTCAATGAAACATGAGATTAGAAAAATAGACCTCTTACACAAATAATTCTGTTTAATTTATTAGTATAAGCGCAAATGAACTGGGGTGGATTAGTAGAAGGGGACACTTTATCATGGGGAGGCCGAATACAGCTTGATGATTAAAAACAACAAAATTATTTTGTACGTGACGCTCTCTCTAAACATAGAACGTGATCACATTGTTAATCACGGTCATTATCAGAAAGTTATTCTGTTGAAATCGTGGAAAATGTTGAGTTTAGCATGCATATAGTCTATGGTATCTCATTCACTGCCTGTCACTTATAGTATACAAAAACTCAATTTAGTTTGTGCAAGAAAAAAAAAACTCAATTTAGTTTTTTTAAAATTTAATTCAGTTTAAAGAAGCACTAGCTGAAGGTGCCTCTTGTCAACATCAATAATTAAAATCTCATTGAAGACAAGAAAAACACATTTTCAATAATGCATGTGCGGTTTTTTCTTAACCATTGATCAGATTATAATGTTAAAATATAGCTAAATATCATCAGAGCAACATTGACATTTTATAACAAACATTTTGTACTATTCATAGGCATAATATTCATATAGTTGTATCTGAATAATATTACTCCGAAGTAATAGTTTTTATTTAATCACTCTTTCCCGAATATATGATGCAAGGTAGTAGAATCGTAACCTATATTTGACTGAACTATGTTATCTGTTTGGAAATAAAAATAATAATTTAACTTGACATCATAAACATTTACTCTTTCTATAGAATTGTTATAACACTTTGACTTGACACGTCTATTGATTTAAAATTTGACATACTGTAATGATCATCAAACATAATTTTTTTTTTATAAATTTATTGCGAAACATTAATGATTTTATGAGTTACTTAATTCAATCTAATATATGTTTCGGGACGATTAGATGTGATTTGATATGAAATCGAAACTTGTATCATGACGTATAGAATAAAGTGTTGTAAGAATTATGTGATGAAGATAATATTAAATTTTATTTAAAAACTATATTTTGTATGTGTTCGAGATAATCCGAGAGTGAAGGAGTATAATTTGCATATGCATATGTTTTCGTGAGAAAGAAGCCAGAAAATCCGTCGGATTAAAAATTTAAAAGTACCTGTAGAAACGGAAAAAGGAAAAAGGAATCTGAACTGCCGATAATTAAAAAAGGGTCAAAATCAGCCACTTACCTTTCTTTGCCCACACACCACCCTCACTTGGCTTCCTCGCCTACGACTCTCCTCTTCTTTTATATACTCCTCCCAATTTTTCTTTTCTTCACCTCTCATTTCTCCCAAACCAAACCCTCTCCGTTGCTCCTCGTATCATCTTGCTTCATTTTTTCCATCTTGAAATCATCATGACTGCTTTCGTTGGCAAATACGCTGGTAACTATTCCCTTTCCATGCTTCGCTTCGATTTGGATTCGATGATGATGTTGATATCTTTGATCGCTCTTTTCTGCTCGTGATACGGTTGGGCTGATTCACTCGATTTCGATCTATTTGATAGTATTATTTTAATATGATCTGATCTGATCTGATCTGGATCACCTATTTCGATTTGTGGCTACGATCTGATAATTCAATTATGTATTCTGGTTGCTTGAATCTCTCGCTCGATTGATATATATATATATATATATGCATAAATCAGCGGCGATTTTCGTGTTTCTGTTTTTTTGAAGAATCTCGTGTTTATCAGATCTGGAAATCGTTCTGCGTTTTCTATGCCCCTGCCGTGGTGTGATTTATCGATCTCATTTGCTAGGTTTTTACGGCTGATTTCGTCCCTTGTTTTTTTAGGTTACTGAGTGATTCAATGATTGATTTTGTGGTGGTAGTTCTGTCTTGTGATCGTATTGTTCTCGGTTCGAGAGAGGAGAAAGACAAATTGCAAGCGCCTAACACACATACACAACAACCTAGAAAACGTCGCATGATCACCAAACAGTCTCAACATTACACAGGTCATGATGTTCGTACCATGAACACCAAGACACACACAACTGGTGAAACAAATAGGTCTTGGATCTAATGGTTGTGAAAAGTTACAACCCATAGAATACCATGTCAAAAAAGAACTCATTCTTGTAAAAATTCAATGATAGATTTTATTAAACCCAAGTGCTACTGGGGGCATGATGCAGTTCAAGCCTTATATAAGGCACAAATAAATAAATAAGCCATGTGGCAATAAATGTGGGGTAGGAATCGAATTCGGATATATCAAAAATCCGAACTTTTTCATAATAATATATATCTAACCAGGAAAGAGTTACCTTAGTAGAAAATAATTGAGTTAACTCGTTGATCGGATTTCTCTTGTTTCTTCATCTTTTCTGCTATTGGAAGTGCTTTTTTTTCCTATCTTGGGACCATAATCTTCTGTTTCACTACTGATAGTGTTTGATTAAAGTAAACTATCTGTTGCTATCTGAGTTTGATCTATTGAATCGTAGATGGGGCCAACGAGTGACTATTAATAAAATGATTCGCTATCTTGCACCAATGGTAATGAAATCACATCACTTATCTTGTGTATTGAAACTTGTATCCCATTGAATCCCGTTAAAATTTTAACATGGTTTTATCTTGCTACTTCAAATCATCACTTCAGTGGTGCTTCTGGATATTTGGAGCCTGTATCGCTTATCCTGTTAAAATGATTTATCCTATGCCATCTATTCTTGCATTTCATAAATCGAACTTTTGCGAACTGCATTCCTTTGTGCTGGTTTTCATTTAAAAATTCAGACATATTTTGAATGGCACAACCCCTTTTGCGAGAGTCCTTTATTAAGGGAAGTCTTTGAATGGGGCTTGCTCGATAAAATAACCATGACACCATCTTGCGGGGTAATTCCATGTAGTATGTTACTTAGGCCTCACTTAAAGGCGTCTTTGATCACCCTGTCTCATGTGTAGTATGGCACATCGGCAGTCTTGGACGACGCCATGACCACCTTGGTGGCCCATTCATGTTGATTTTTTTATGTCCTAATTCGGCATCTACTCATAGTTCGATCACAAAGAAAGTGAACATAAATTTGCTTTTTAACTTGCTGCTCTGGTTATATTGATTTGCTCGTGTCTCCTTTGTGATCGGATTTGTCAATTCCTACTGTCCAGCCGGTTTCTGGAATTTCGGCATTTTAGTAATCTCCCTTGAGGTTTATTGTTTGTGCTTTAATTGCCTGTTTCAAGGGCTATTATATGTTTTCAGTATGAGATGATGTCATCCGCTCTATTTAGTTTGTTCTTTCTGGTTTCATCCCATTTTGTTTGTCGATCAATAAACCTTTTATCAGTGGTGTGATTTTTGGTTGATCTTTTCTTTGGACTTGATTGTTAGTAACTCGGTCCTATTATCTTCTGCAGATGAGCTAATCAAGAATGCTGCCTACATTGGCACCCCAGGCAAGGGTATCCTTGCAGCTGATGAGTCTACCGGAACCATTGGCAAGCGTCTTTCCAGCATCAATGTCGAGAACAATGAGGCTAACAGAAGGGCCCTTCGCGAGCTTCTCTTCACGACCCCTGGTGCTCTTCAGTATCTCAGTGGTGTGATTCTCTTCGAGGAAACCCTCTACCAAAAGACTGCTTCAGGTAGTATTTCCGAACCTTTGTCTTTTCGATACATAGCTTGCATTGGTGGTTAACATGCGATAGCTATTCCTCAAAACGAGCCTTAAGCTGCCATGTAAATTTTGATGCAGGGAAGCCTTTTGTTGAGGTCTTGAAGGAAGGTGGTGTTCTTCCCGGAATCAAGGTCGACAAGGGTACCGTTGAGTTGGCTGGAACCGATGGGGAAACCACCACTCAGGGTCTTGATGGCCTCGCCAAGCGCGTCCAGGATTACTATGCTGCTGGTGCGAGGTTCGCCAAATGGCGTGCTGTTCTCAAGATTGGCCCCAATGAGCCATCTCAGCTTGCCATTAACGAGAACGCTAATGGCCTTGCCCGTTATGCTATCATCTGCCAGGAGAACGGCCTGGTTCCGATTGTGGAGCCTGAGATCCTGGTTGATGGACCCCATGACATCGAGAAGTGTGCTGAGGTGTCAGAGCGCGTTCTTGCCGCTTGCTACAAGGCCCTCAACGATCACCATGTGCTCCTCGAAGGCACCCTGTTGAAGCCCAACATGGTGACTCCTGGATCCGAGAGCAAGAAGGTCGCACCTGAGGTGATCGCCGAGTACACTGTCCGCACCCTCCAGCGCACCGTCCCTGCTGCTGTTCCAGCCATTGTGTTCCTGTCCGGTGGCCAGAGCGAGGAGGAGGCCACAGTCAACCTCAACGCCATGAACAAGCTCCAGACCAAGAAGCCATGGTCCCTTTCCTTCTCTTATGGTCGCGCCTTGCAGCAGAGCACTCTCAAGGCATGGGCCGGAAAGGTGGAGAACGTTGAGAAGGCTCAGGCCACATTCCTCGCCAGGGCCAAGGGGAACTCCGAGGCCACCCTTGGAAAGTACGAGGGTGGTGCTGCCGTCGAGGGTGCCACCGAGAGCCTTCACGTGAAGGACTACAAGTACTAAGGCAAGTGGTTTTTTGCGTTTTGCAGTGTGTTGTTTGAGTCATTAGACCGTATTTTAAATTAGAGACTGGTTTGCTTTGATGATCATGGTTAGGGGTTGCGATTTAGAATAAAGTGATTCGAGGACCTGAAGAATTTTTTTGAAGCGTGTATTGGGTGTTGAGACCCATGGAATTTTCCCTTTAATTTGAATGACTGCTTGTTTGATATCTTGGTTTTCTGCATTTTTATCCGCCTGCGTTATCCTAAACTGATGATAGTAACTGAGAATTTCGCGGCTGTCTTTGATTGGTTTCACCGCATCTGGTTGATGTTTTGGTGTTGAACTTATGCAGCGTGTTGTTTCTTCCATGTTACTGTTTGTAGTGTTACTTTAGAACAAGGATTTCATATCTGTCATCTCTTTTCCTAGCTATGTTGGCTCCAGTTCTGCTCAAGCGTGGTCATATGTGCATCTGTGGTGTAGACAAGTTTCGAATGTCTCGTGTTTATGCAGACACGACGATCCGAGGATGTGAATGCTGATGTAGAGGCGGAATGCTGACAGCAAGAGTGTTATCCGCGAACTTGGCGTTGTTTCGTTTGCTTCATTTCACACAGCTCTGCGTTGCGAGCTCCACGCTTCAGTCGTGTCGTCGAGTATTTGCTACAGATAATAGGCTATAGCTCGAAGGCGTATTTAAACTCATCTGAATTTTATTGCCTAAGCTCCAGGCTTCGTACTTTGTAACCTTCATGTGAACTAACAGGGGTCTGAATTTGTTGCTGTCAAGCAAGCTGGGAATCTGTGTTTCTGCATCATGGGCCGCCCCAAGCGTATGCTTAGTGGGCTTCGATACAGCTGTGGCACATGAGTCCAGCCCATCTGATTAGAGGCTATGTGCCCAGCTAGCTGTTGAGGCAACACTTCTGACTAGTAGTACTTGTTGCATCCTCCTGACATTTGATCTTTGAATCTTACATTATAATGGATAATGCCAATTGAGTAAAGAAAAAACTTTGTTTTTGTACATCGAGTAAGGATGTATGAGTCGTTGAGTGGAGGAAATAGACGGCAGTATCGATAGATGAGTACTACATGAGGTGATAGCGGCCATAAAGGTTATACTTATGGATAATAAGTCGATAGATGGTTCAATGGTTGCACGAAAACAAATTTGTATTCAATTGTATGTTGTATTACATCCCTATGTCTGTTACGAGATGGAGGTGATGAATTGTTACAAAGATTGGTAAGTTCAAATAATATCAACATACATGATGAGGAAAGAAAAGTAGAGAAAACAAAAGATCAGAAAGAGGAACCCACAGAAGTGTTAAGGGAAGAGTCTGCGAGTATCAGCTTTTGTAGATATTGTGATCTCGTCACTCTATTCTCTCAACAGTATATGCCTCAGCTCATTATCCTGTCCTCTGCCTTCTCATCACCTTTTCTCTCTTTTTCTGCTCTGTTTTTATCATAACTGCATTTCATATTTTTTTTTCCCAAGTCAACAAATTTGTGTTTTTTTCTTTGAATATAAAAATCAAGATAGAAGAATAACAATGGTCTGATTTTGGCAAGAAAGCAAGGAAAGCATGGGTGAGAGTGAGAGTGCAGAAGTGAAAGGAGACAGAGAAGACAGAAGATGAGTTTTGTTTACCAATTAAAGGCGTAACACATCATCGACCACATTTGGTCTTCTTTGCTCTGCTCTGCTGTGCTTTGCTTTGCTTTCTCTATCCCATCTGAACTGATCGCTTCAGTTATTTGTCAAATCAATATTATACATCAACAACCTTGGGATCAGTATCTTTCCTTGGTTTATCTCCGAAGATGTCGAACAGTCGACTATCTGATCGAGATAAATATATGCGTATTAATGAACTAGATTTTCTTGACTTTAAGATACGACATATCATGTAACCAGTTATACAGTCAAACAACTCTTCTACAAATACATTATATTTTATATCGTCATATGATCATATCTGTTCTAATATCAAATATCTTTCGGAAGAAGAAAAAGAGACACATTTTCCTCGTGCTCTGCATGCCATAACTTTAGCACAAGAACATTTTCCTGCATGTGTGGCTCAAGTAGCTTGCTTAGCTTAGCTTACCTCAGAGATGAAGAAGATATGATATGATAAACCTCTTTACTGTCTTTCTTTGTCAGTGTCCTCTGTCTGTGTAACAATTGATAGTACGATACTTATCTCAATAAATGACTCCTTTCTCTTTTCCTCTGTATATCACTCTGTGTCTCATGCTTTAAAGTGAAGCAGATTTGTTGTCTGAGTTTTTTCCTTTCGCTGATTTTTGAAGGGTTTTAGATCAGTGATTCATGATTCAAATGGCAGACCTTAATCTTTCCTAAAGGATCTGGAGATAGTCCTTTCCATTTTGGGTCATCGATTATCATAATCCATGTTGAGTCATTGGTTTTGAAGTTATTAATTTGAAACATAAATCGATATAAGTAGAGCCCCAGCACAAAAATGTCCATTTACAAACCCTAATATATGCTACCTAAAATACACATTTTTATTTTAAATTATAAAAATAGAATTTTAAATATTATACAAAATACATTATGTGAATATTCGATAATGTAAAATTTTAAAAACTAGTTTGATTTCTGCCAAGAGAAAATATCGTGCATATGATATGGTGATATGGTTAAGGTGACATTTATTATAATGATAATAAAATAATTTATTTATTTATTAAATAATAATGATAAAAACAAATACAAGAACTGTCACAATTTTTATTCCAAACACAGATTCAACTTTATTATATATAGTTTTTAGATTGATTTAAGATGTCTCCATATCGGCTGATAGATACATCCAACGCATAAGATTTTGCCAATTGTGAAGAGACAAATATGAAATGCATCTACAGCATACAAACTAAACCGAAGTATATAGTTTATAAAAACTCAACCGCAACGCTTCGGTAACTACTCACCTATATATCATCGGTGATACACCCTACAACTCCTCGATAACTCAGGCTGATAGTAATATGAACCTATGAACCAATGAGATCAGCCCATCAATAATTTGTATTACGGGCTACACCTACATTAATGGAATCATATAGATGGAAAATGAAGCTCCGTATTACACAAAGATCAAGATGAGTTAGCCCTTTCATGCATACTTCGCCCTATATTGCTAATCAATATTTCCTGATCATAAATTTTTCCTCATAATTCTCCAAGATACTCTCCTCCTTGGCCAACCATGAACCTAAAGAGACCATCACCAATGGCATTGTCACGGCCACCACGGTGATGAGGAGAAGGGGAGGCCTCCGACGGTGGTGCCACCACCACGGCCACCCTTCCCTCGTTTGTTTTTTGAACATTATGCAAGATATTCTCATTGTTTTCGACGCTTCTCCACTGGATCTCCTTCCTCTTTTTCTTACAATCCTTGTTACTCCTCCGCGTGATCAAGCACGTTATGCTATCCCATTTAGCCTTGCACATAGTCGCGCTCCTGTCATAACCCAAAGAGTCCATCTTTGACGATATCTCCTCCCATAGACTCATTTCCTCGGACAACAATCCACATTGTTGAAATCTAGTTTCCATCTGAGTCCTTAAGTGTATGAGCCTGGCCATCTCGGGTTCTGGCCACCGATCATCGACTCCATTTCGTTGTTGATCGTCCGAGGTGGACGAGGAGGCACCAGGCATGGCCCTCGAGCCGACGAGCTTCTCCAGGGCCTCCATGATTGCGGCATCACGGGCCTCGATCCAGGCCCTCTCGTTGGCCCAAAACTCGTACTCTCCTTGCGCCCTCTCGGCCTCTCTCCTCCTCCATTGTTCCTCCCAATGTGCCCTCTCTTGCTCTTGTTGCTCAAGTGTCTTCATCATCTTGTCAAGCAATGCCTCTTGCTTGTCTATCATTCTCCTCATTTGTGTATCAATGAATTCCTTTATCTTCACTTTCCAACTCCTCTTCCTCCCCTTCTTCTTCTTCCTCGTATCCGCGCCACCTACTTCCATTGATCCAATCCCTTCTTCGTCTGATGATGTGCTAGCGAATCCTGACGAGTTAGACAGACTGCTTAGGCTATCGCCCGAGAATAATCCAACCGTAGGCTGAAATACATTACTTGTTCCTGCATTGACATTCTGTTGAAACATCATAGGAAGATTCATTCCTTGAAACGTGGCCTGATCGTGGCTGCCGTGGTGGTGGTGGTGGTGGTCTATTACAATGTGGGCATCCGAGGAGGATGAATTGTTGGCGGCGTTGTCACCATAGAGGGCCTCGAGCTGCCGGAAAAACCTATAGTGTTTCCCGTCCTGTCGACCGGCTTTTCCTTCCTTGGTCTTCTTGTAGTACTTGTATAGGTTCTCGAATTTCTCCCTGCATTTCTTGCCACTTCTTTGGTATCCATGCTCTTCCACCATTATCCTAATCATCATAATCAACGAAACCAAATAAACTTATGATTAATAATGATAACCAGGAACAGAACATGAAGCAGAAATCTACGATAATAATTGAGTACAAGTTCATCTCATTGTTTCCTACACAAAACATGATGATGATTTATGTTTACAATTCTGTGTTGTGTGTGTGATTGATCATGATTCATGAAGAGATCAGAGACTGCTTGAACTTCAAGTGGGTGCAGGGAAAGCAGAGAGAAATTTGGATCACAAATGGCTTCGAAATTGATCAGAAAAATATGTATGTCATCAAAGAGATGTCTATGTTTGCTAGGTCTTTTGATGATGAAAGATCGAATTGGGCTAATGGGTACTGATCAATGAACTGACCCATCTCCATTTTTAGCTAAATTTTTCAACCAAAAATGAGAGTGACATGCCAATCTCATTCCTAGCTAGAGTCAGAGCAAACACACAGTTCACCCCCAAATAAAAGAAAAGGGAAAGGAAAAATCTTAGACAACACAATGCCAATACATTGCAGCACATTAGATGAAAATCTTGGTCTGTTATCTTGTGTTTGTTTTTGTTATGTACTGCAGTATTATTTATCATATTTAACTAACTTAAGTAATAATCGTATATAAAATTAGGATAAATTAGCGGGGAAAAGAATATTATTGTTTATATCAAATACGAATTATAATCTCATTTTATCATATCCTGAAAAAAAAAAAAAAAAAAAAAGACATCCCAAGAGGTGGAGAAGATATAAATACCTACAGACTTCGTCCCACAATGGACCCTTTTGATTAGCCTCCTTGAACCTATCATCAAGCCGAGACCTGATCTGAAGCAGCGTCAGCGTCTCCTCCCTTGGCCACCTCGGCGTCGTCGCCGCCCGGGCATCAACCCCACCTCCTCCAAACACCTCTCCCCCTCCACCGCCTCCGCCGCCGCTACCACTGATCTGATCACCCTCAAACCCTCTGAAAACAACCCCAGTCCCAAACCCCGAATCATTCACCGATGCAGCCACATCACCACCAGCATTGGCAGCGGAGTCGTGGATTGCTGCAAGGCCGGCAATGTCGGCGACGTGGCGGCCGCCGATGAGGAGGTCGAAGGGGTGTGGAGGAGGAGGAGGAGGAGGAGAGGGGAGGCGGAGAGGGGGGAAAAATTCCGGCAGCGAGAGGAATGGGAGGGAATGAAACGGCACAGCCGCGGCAGTGGAGACGGTGGTGTTCGTGGCGAGGAAGTGGCGGAGATCGGCGGCGGCGATGGTGGTGGGGAAATGATGATGGTAATGTTCGTGGTGTTGAATGTTGTCGTCGTCGGCGTTGTTCATTGCGGTTCTTGAAAAAATTTGGGGGTTTATGGTGTGGTGTTTGTTGGGTTGGGATGATCGATGTGGGTGGAGAGAAAAAGAAAAGTGGGAAAGGGACTACACGGAGAGAAGGAGAGAAGGAGAGAAGGGAAGGGAGCGGCAGCGGCGGATCGTGTCCTTCACGAAAACAGCTATCTTATGCATTGCCAAAGGACTCCCCGTTGGTCCCATCTCTCCCTACTCTTTGCTTGTCATTAGAACATTATATGTCATGATATAATAATTGATTGATGTATATTGAATTTTGATAAAATTTGATGATTAAAATTTTTTTTATTGATTATAGGATTTACTGTAATGGTACGATCTATTATAATAATTGATGATTATTTTAATATTTTTAGTATGAAAAGATTATTAGATATGTTACATATATTTTGAGACGATCTAATAAATTATTATTATCTATATTATAGGACGAAGAGAGTAATATATATATTTTCAGATAAATTATAACACATTATTAAATATGATCGTCTCACATAAATTATAACGTTTTCAAATTTATCAAACTTTTGATATTGAATTACCTTTATTATCCTTACTTTATATCACATTATTTCTATTATTATTATTTTTTCTCACTCCACTCACTCATAATTCGGCAACTTACTCCTACAAACCTCACAATAATATATTGATAATATTAAACAAAGTTAACGAATTCTTTAATATTTATATTCAGTCAAAATATCGTACTATATTAGGGAAGATGGGAGTAAGAAGTTAAGGTCTCATTATGTACATTAGATAGCATAGCCCTTCAGATTATGTATCATATCCCTTATGACCGTGTTTGATATAATTAAGATATAAATGACGACAACAACAAAAAAGTGACAAAGGTTTGTGATGGTCAACATTGGACGAAGACGATCAATCGTCAACGATGGGCGATGGTCGCCAACAACCAGAGATGGGCGATAATCCACCATGTTCGATGACTTAAGGTTACGGGTGTTGAAGAAACTCTATCCATTTTCCAGTTTGAAACATCAATATAATCATATATATGTGTGTGTCTCGTACATCGTGTGTCGAGTGATGATCTAACGATTGAGACTTAAACAAACGAATGAATGGTTAAGATTAAAACATGATAATTTAATCTTAAAAATCATCTCTATTGTTTTAATTTTAGTCGTTGGATTTACATTTTAAACACCATGTGTCAAGACACACAATCCCTAAACTCTATATTTATATTTGTTTTATTATCAATTGGTTTTGAGATGGAATTCCAAAGATTTAATATGGCATTAGAATAAAAAAAGGTTTAATAGTTTAACATTTCGGGTCATCCAAATATATGTCTGCGTTTCAAGTCCAAAAGAATCATTTACACGAGACGGTGTGTCGACAAAACTCTATCCATATTAAAGTTTTAAAAATCAATATAGTCATAGATTTTAAGTCATTTTTTTTTTGTTTTATTGTTAATTGGTTTTGAGATGAAATCCTAAAAATTTAATAGTCGATGATATTGATAACGGGCGGCGGACACATGGTTGAGGTCGGTCGGATCAGACCGCGATGAGGTGGGGGTGGTATATATGTGAAGGACGTTTTGGAATTGATCTGAGTGAGATTATTGGTGTCACAAGGGAATGTGTCGTTATAAGAACCTTTATCCTATTAGGTGAGAATGAGTTTGTTCATCACAGGTGCATTTGAAAGATTTAATTGCAGCTTACCTTTTTCCTTCATCAAGTGACAGACCAAAGTTCCAAGATCATTTGAAAGACATCTTTTTGGATTGAATAGAATCCATATCATATCATATGGAGATGCACGCAACGAGTCCTCATATCAATCTCATCAAATAATGCAAAGCTTCTCTTTTTGTATCTTTCTACCATTGTGCAAAGAAACATGAGGAGACTCACAGTTGGGTTTTTGGACCTGAATATTAATGGCATAATGGGCACAACATACATATACATATATGCATATATGTTCCACTACCTGGGTGTCTCCAACCAGCTTGCCACGGTTACGTACAAGAAACATACATGCATTCACTCCAAGCAAATCATATAACAATATTAATATATGTAACTGTGTTGAATAATCAAGTGCCCGCACGAACATGAAATGTAATATCCAAAAATTTTATGTATTAAAATTAAGTATAAAATATGCGTACAGTATGTATATAAATAATATACGAATAGAATCTGTTAAATAACAAACATTATAAAGAGGGGCAGAAATAACGAACGTTTTGAATTTAGAATAGCCGCATTTAAGGTTTAGATATTTAACCCCGAAAATATTTGATTATTAAATCAAATATAATGTTGGAATACTTGAAATAATTAAATGAACATGCAAATAAATTATTAAGAACAAATAACATCGTAACGTTATAAATACTACGTATTGAGACAATCAATTATAATCCCATAAATAATGAATTATGTTATGGGATAAATATATCGATCTACATAAATTACCAATGAAATTACCAATGAAGAAATATTATAAAACTTAAGTAAATCAAAGATCGAACGAGGAGAAACAAATAACCCCCACGTGCACACACTCTCACACAATTCACACTCCCGCCGCCTGCACATATCATTTTAATCATCCTCTCCTTCCATCACACTGCATCCTCTTATCCTCTCCATTCTCACCTGGAAAAATTCATCTCCATAAAATATTCCTCTCCAGCTCAATCTTCTTCCTCCTTCGCCATCACTTTTTTTTTTCTGAAACCCATCGCCGCCTCAGCACCATCACAACCACCAGCACACTAACCATCATCGCCATCATCTTCTCCTCGTCTGCCTGCAGCCTTTCTCGTCCTCACGTAGCAACAGCAGCATCGATGACAAGATCAACAACAGCAGCAGGACTGAGTGATCATCAACGGGTTCTTACTCGTGATCGTGTGCTTAGAGTGATCACGCAACGAAGGTAACCTCCTCTCATCCTCGATCCGACGTAACCCTCCTCTTGCGTGTTTGTGCTGCGCGCATGTGTTGCAGGACGTGTTGCTGTGTGCGCGGATGTGTGTGCCTGTATATGCGTGTTGTAGCATGATGCGCTTCTGTGCGTTGAAGGTTGATGAAAGATGGCAGCTAGGGTTTTGTGACTGTATGCGTGTGCAGGGTGTAAGGTGTGCGCGTAGTTTCTAGCGTGTGTATGCGGCATGCTTGGGTGTGTAAGGCGTGTCGGTGTGCTTATTGGTGTGTTCCCGATGTTGGTATTAGAATGACGGTGTGTGAGCGCGAGGGCTGCGGGTTTATGATGAGGAGTTATGTTTGTCGATACGTCGATATGCTGAAGTGTTCATGATAGGGCTAAGGGGAGATGTGCGCGTTTAGGGACGTGTGCGTGTACAAGTATGCTTTGCGTATGTTCATAATTCGATAAGGCTTAAGGAGGCTAGGATGGCGATGGCTGTTATGGTGATGTTCGGCTTACAAGGTTGAGTTCAATGATCTAGCACACGAGAATGTTGTACACTTAAGTCATGGCCATATGAAAATAACTAGTGATGATGTCAAGATTAAATAATGAATTTGGATAAGGGCTTGGATGCCTTGAGATTATATAGTGTACGCGTAGTAACTTGTTATGTGATTTCGCGTCGCTATAAATAACTAGCCTTGATGTGGGGATTGTGATTGTGGATGAATATTTTTCATGTTTGATGTGTTTAATGGGATATTCGGAATAAAGCCGGCCAACATCACCATCGGAGCCGGACCTCATCACCATCACCGTGCCACCCATCGTCCTCCCTCAACACCACACCGTCACTTACATGTAATAAATTCTAATTTCTTTTATTCGATTGTTGACATGTTGGGATTGATTGAAATTTGATTATTGGATTGTTGATTATGATTATTTAAAGGATTGTTGGATTGTATGTCTCGATCCGGGGAGGTTGGATTTAACAGAACAAGAAGTTCATCCGTTCCAGAATAAATGTAACAAATTGATTAGAAAGAGATTTTATGTGTTGAATTTTTTTGTAAAATTTGATGAAAGAAAAATAAGGTTTTTATATGATAGTGGAGACTACTGTAGTAATTATGAGAGATAATAGTTAGCGAATATATTATAATTGAGTTTGATTGATTTTATATTTTTTTTAAATAAAAAAATTTCAAATAAGATATATTATAATTATTATGGGTCATTTATTCTGAGACGGAGAAGAGTCTGCTTAATTATGAATCAATTTTGGGTTAAAACAAGCAAAGAATTCGGATGATGATCTGAACTATCTATAGTACGATAGCATATACGTTGTCGTTCCTCATTGTGTTCATTTTCAGGATCTCAGAGCTCGATCGCCTCTTTGAGCTGAAGATGAAGGGGAGACATAAGCAGAATGAGGCAGCAGGCAAGCAGCTGCAGATCAGAGAGAGCACAACGTCCACGTGATGAGTGAGAGAGGAAGAGAGAGAGATGGTGATGCGTGTCCTGTTTCTTCGCTGACAACTTTTTCTCCTCCTCTTCCTCTCTCTCTCTCTCTATCTTTTTTTCTCATGTATTGTTTTGACTTCAACATTTTTATTTACTGGTCTAACAGCGACCTCTCCCGTACATCTGCTTTATCTTGTCCTATTCCCCTTTTAATAAATATATCTAAATTTCTAAAACGAAGAAAGAAAAAACAAGATACATACCATATATGTAACACACATGCATACGACAATGAATTTTGTCATCTATATACCACAAATTAAAGTTGTGGCCAAGACCCGCCGGTTCATGCGATTTGGAACAGTTGATTTCCATAAAAACAAATCTAGACTTCGTGTCCATGGATACAAAAAATAAATATTTATATTTGATTCAATAATAAGTCGTTTTTTTTTTCCTACCTTAATTGGTATCAGTTATCCCCTTGCTATAATTTGATGATGAAACCAAAACATTTTTACTATTCGCTACATGAGTGATGAGTGAGACAACGCACAGCATATTTTTCACAATCCTTGTCTATGACTAGATTATCTATCACTGTTGTTATCGTCTCACGGAGTAATCAAAGTTCACCTTCAGCAAATATGTGAGACACAAAAGTGTAACAAAGAATTGAGTACAAGTACGTAGCAGGCAAAAAGAGCCTAGTTTGGTGGATATCTAGGGGAACGTTACATCCATGCAAAACACGTAGGTGACTGCTTAAAAATTGCAGATATCGCACGAGTGGCCCAGATTCCACGCTGATCAGGTGGTTTATTTCCTGGCCCATAACATACACGAGGCCCGATGTTTTTTTTTTTTTTGGTGCCCCCTTCTGTCCTCTCGTCCTCATTCATCTCTCCCATCTGTTTCTTCATGTTTTTCTCCTCACCAACCGTCATTTTCTGTACATTTAAGCTGACGACCACATTTATCACTGTGTTTGTTGACCAAGATAATAAAATTATCAAATGTGTTGATAGTTAAACTTATCAAATGTGTAGCAAAGTAACAAATTTAACTACTCCCCTCATCCCAATTAATTCTCGAAAAGTAAATTTTCATGATAAGTTCTTTGAAAATTATATTTGATATTTTGATATTTTTGTTTGAAGATCGTTATAAATTATCTCAACATATTCCACCCTATATAACCAAGGAAGTCACCATATATTTTTATCTATATCACACAATGTGGCATATTTTGATAACCTCAGTAGTTGCAAACATCTTCATTTGTTTTCCGATTTTGTAGGACATGTTTGGTATAACTTGTGTTTTCTATTTTTAATTTTCGTTTTACTAGCATGATGAAAAGAAATTGTTTGTTAGAAGATTCTTGTTTCTTAATCAGATGAAACAAAAGTAAAAAATAAAAAATAAAATAAAAATGAATTTTTTCCCTTGTTTATTGCTTGGTTTTAGTACAATATTCAAAATTCTCTCTATACAAAATTATTTTATTTTGTTAAATAATTTTGTTTTTTATTATTGATTCTCTCTGAGTACTATTCAATATGTATTTTTAAGAAGTTTCAATCATTTTCAAATAAAACTCAATAATAACAATCCCCTCCAACAATCACGTACGGCCTTTTTCGATCAAAACAGTCATAAAATTATTGGCCCAAATTTAATGGTGGTGGCAAAAGGGCTGTTTTTTCATCATTGATTTTTCAATATTCTACCGAAATCACTTAATCCAAAAGTGATAAAAAAAAATAAACCATCATCACAAGTATCGCAAATCCACCTAATTTTCCAAATAATAATGTACATTCATGATAAATCAACCATCATCACTACACCAAATGTTTTTCCTAACCATCGCCACAACCAATTATCACAAAATCTTTTAAACAACCAGTCATTTAAACCAACCAAATTCATCAAATCAACCAATAATCAAATCAAATTTGACAACATAATCAAACTAAGTCATATAGATTAAAATAACAAATTAATTCATCATGTTAGAGATTAGGTTTAGAAAAATTATACATTCGGTGGTGACGGTGACGATGGCAATGGGTAGTGTTGGGGATGATGATCACGGCTTTGGCTCGCGGTGGCGGTGGCCGTGGGTGGTGGTGGGGTTTGTGTCGGCTTCGGGTCGCGATGGTAGTGGGTGTTGGTGCGGCGATTTCGTGAATATAGGTCAAAGGGGAAATGGGAAAAATAATATCTACCGTCATGATATAATAAACATTTTACGCTCGATTTGGTCATTAAATGATATTTGCGAGTGTAGTTAGTGACCGTTGTCAAAATCCAACGTTCGAAATTTAAAAACGATTGTAAAAAAGTAATTTTTTGTTGTGATATATGTATTTTATATTATTTTACACATATAAATATATGTTTTGTTTTTATATCAAATCATGTCTCATCATCTCGTAATATATATTAGGTTGAAGTACGTAATTTTACACAACCATTGATATTTCACGATAAATTTATTAAAAACAATATATTTGATCGTCATTATACGTATATCAAACTTGAAATCGAGATATATATTATATAAAAATATTACGATAAATTTAAAACTGAAAGAATATATTTATTTCAGCACAAGCTTGGAATTGCTAAGTTTTTTAGATCTCGCCTGGCAGGTGATGAGGAGTGAATTATTGAGATACGTACTATGGCTAGGCCTAGCAAGATTCATATAGGGACCGAGGCGAAATAGAGCTAGTGGACAGGACTAGCTAGGCGATAGGGTTGCAGTAGAGGGGCTGTGCGTAGGCCCTTTGTCTTGACCAAATTTGGCTAACGTGGGCTCACCCGTCCTACCCATTTAACCATTTTTATGTGTTATTCGTTTTATTTTTTAGTTTGATGTATGGACTCTGCATCGACGCGTTACGGTTGGGCGAGAGAGTGCCTCGTGATTCGATGAACTGATTCGATTGAACGATGACTCACAATAAATCACTCCTATTTCCCTTAAAATTTCAATATGATTGTTTTAATAATGATAGTTTGATATCATCTGTTTAAATATCATGTGAAAAAAATAATTATTTTTTATTAATTAATTATTTTTAAATTAAATTATAATATTATCTTATTTAAAAAAAATCCTATAAAAATATCAGAATATCTCTATTATTTATTTTATTTCACATCCAGCTATCTTATTATTATTTTATTTTTTTCTCACTGCTGTCACTTATATAAGATCAAAAAATAAATTAGTCTTTATAACAAAAAATAATACGCATATAAATCATCATGTCAAGTCAATCAATTATAATTTTTTTGAAACGAATGGAGTATCAATTATATACTAATTACATACGAACTGATGATAGAACATCCATAATATGATATATTCAACAGTGATGTTCAACATTAGTTGATAATCGTGATACCATAAATTCTAATCATTTTTGGTATCTGAGTTAGATAATTGGTTGTTTAAAAAACAGTGGAGGGTAAGATGCATTACTTTGTACCGTAAAGTGTGTGGTGCAAAAAATCAGTCAATTACGTTACATGGAATAATGTTCATCATAATGATAAGCTCAATTTTTTTAATTTTTTTTATTTTGCAAAAAAATAAATGATAAAAATTACTTGGCAATTCGTAATCTATAATTGAATATCTTCTGCAACACAAACACTCATCCTAATTCCTATGATTCCGCTTTGCAGTAAGCTGCGGGCTCTGTTATGCTAAAAGCTGCAAGCACAGACTTCAAGCTCGCTCGGGGCCATCATGGGGTACATTTTGGGCTTGATCTTGGGCCGTTTATAGCCTGTCTAGAACTCTTGGGGTAGCTTTCTCTCAAAAGGTCCTGGACTCAGTTTCGGATAAGCCCAATGCAAACAGCACTGGGCTTCATGGATTGCATACGGATATGAGCCCAGCCAAATGAGTCTCCAATATCGAAACTAGTCGTCCATTTTAGAAAGATATATCAACACGAAAACTTAAGTTTTAAGTCAGATCGGTCACTCTTTTCTTAATGCTTAGTGATCTGTGAACAATAAGTACCCCCAGTACTTAGCATAGCATGTGTCACAAGCTGCATAGAAATTGGGCAGAGATCTTTGTTCTTATGGTTAATGCAAGGTTACGTTTCGATTCACATCCCCACACCAAGCTCAGTTTTCGCGTCAGAATATGACGAAACAATAAGCCATTATATACCCATAGGCGTGTACCAGGATGAGATTTCTTGTAGTTCTCATTGTTTAGGACCCATATAATCCAGATACATGAATATTCTGTGATGAATGGCCCAAAGTTAATTAGTTACAGTGCACAAGAATCACGCAAACACAGCTACTTAATGCACAAAAAGAATGGACCATTTGTAGCAGTGAACATCCGTACACATGTATACGAAAACTGGAGCTAATTTACACCTTGCAAACAGTAAACACAGGTTAACAGAAGGCACCATAGGCATGACAAAAGAGCATGAACTTTCGGCGAACTACTGATAAAATGTTCGAATGGAAGCAGCGCTAGACCCGAAGAACGAATAGGAACCAAGGAAGACAACTGAGGTAAAAGAACTCAAGTGATGCTCATTCTGATGACATAAACCAGACATACCTTACGCTTGTTGAGCAAAGATCCCTGGCTACAGGAAAAATTATACAGGACAGAAATACCACAAACTGCATCTCATTCACAAGCACGACCATATAATCGCATTTCTGGTCCACTACAGCAGATTGCACACGGCGATCACGAAGACAACGATGTGAAATACAATCAGCAAATATAAGCGGGTCAGAGAGAGTATGGACATCATATCAGAGTGGAAGACATTCGACTATCACAAGATACAAGGAAAACCAGAAAACAGGGGAGGGGAGCTGATGAGCAATCTGACAAATCACAAACCACGAGTTACAAGCCCTGTCTATTTAGGAGAACTGTCCGCATGATTCCTAAATCAGCAACTTGATTCCTAAATCAGCAACTTGAAACGAGCGAAGAAAATGAAAGCAAAAGATTGCCATAAGGATTACATACCAAACCAAATCAAATCAAACCAAACCCAAGCCAAACCAAGTCAATATGTATATGAATGGACAGAAGTGGAAGACGAAGACTACATCACACCGACCTGATTAGTTATGAACAAACTAGATCTTTGTTTGCATTTCTTCAGAGTTCAGGGTTAGACTTCTAACGCATCGAATCCATACTCTTGCTTAGCTCTTCCAGCTTCTTCAACCTCAACCTCTCGCTTTCGCTTACCAACTGTTTCAGAAAAAAGAAGAAAAAAGAAAAAGAAAAGCACCAAGCAGTAAGAAAGAGAATTTATGAAAGTGTGGCAAATAGAAATCGAAGTTCTACCATCTACTAACTAATACACGATGTTAGATAAGTATGTGCCGAATGGTGACACAAATCAAAGGTTGACACATACAAAAACATGTCAGCTATTATTGTAAACCAATTTTGAAAGGCAACAAAGTACCAGTGTTCTATTTCTACCTCTTTCACACAATTGTCTTCAGTAATGGTTGACTACAAGTCTACAAGTTACAGTGAGGTTCTCTGATGAGCAGAGTCAGCTCTCAATGCATGCACTTCAATGTCTTATACTACTATTCTTAACTAAACAAGTCTTTGGTTTAGCCCTCAGCGCCTCAAAACAGTCTCTTCAAAGCAAGGAATCGAGAAACTTAACACTGTCATTAAGAAAGCACGTCCTTCAGAAGTAGCCTATATAAAAAAAATCAGGAAATAGAATGCACCTCGACCAATTTGTTTATGAGCTGTGCTTTTTCTTTGTTCTTCTCGTTGAATGCATCAAGAGCATCTTTGTACTCCTTTTCCTGTGAGAAAATGAAACCATAAGAATTCTTCAGCAGCCAATATACCTAACCAACGTCAATTGAGGAATATATGAAACTAGAAACCAATACCACCAATGTAAGCTATTTCCC
This sequence comes from Drosera capensis, assembly GCA_001925005.1. Taxonomy (NCBI): domain Eukaryota; kingdom Viridiplantae; phylum Streptophyta; class Magnoliopsida; order Caryophyllales; family Droseraceae; genus Drosera; species Drosera capensis. The sequence continues at coordinate 42,529 of LIEC01006648.1, forward strand.
GGTCATAATACCTTCTTTTGGACAGTTACCCCCAGTGGCTTTAGTTCCTTGTTTACAGTGTCAATCTTTTTGCGAACCTGAGCAACTTCCTTTCCCGTGGGATCTCCCAAAGCTTCCAATTCCTGAAGAATACCAGCAAAAAAAAAAAACATGAGATATAGTTGAATATCTAATACGTAAGAAGCAAGAACATAGCCGAATAGGGGCTAGATGTAAAAACAAAAGCTTTTCATAAGTATAGCCGAATGATTTTGACGGGACAAATCCCTGGGGCAGATTTCGACCCAAAACGTGCGAGACAAAACCAGCAGACTTCTTTACATTTTAGAAGCCTCTCAAACAGGGCGAATTGCTTCCAAAGTCTTTTCAAGAATGCGTCATGAATTCCATAATCTGAAGTGAAACACTATGCTAGAAGACCAATATAGTCGCACTAGAATCAGAACTAGAAAAATGCTCAAATGATTGTTGCTGATGTGGTGGTTGTTGTGATTGTTTGTCAACAATCTTTTGTCCTGAGCGTGAGTTCACTTATGAGCAAGCTAGGATTGCTTGGATATCGATAGATATCCAAAATGGTTATATCAACCAGCGAACTAGCTAATTGTTGGACCCAATCAACAAACAGCAATAATGAGGAATCAAGTTCAGAAATGAGCAAAGTCAAGATATCATATTACTTTCCAGAAGGCAACAAAGGGAGGCCTTCATAGAGACTGAAATCAGTTAACTCCATGTAAACCTTCTAAGCTCGATACCATAACCAAGAAGGCAAGGAAGCCATACATAGGCGAAAAACAACAACCCCGCATGAAAAAATGCATAGAAGATAAACCTGAGGGAGGGGGTATTCTACCAAGATATTTGCTACAAGGAACACTACACGAAACAGGGGGAAGCAGTCTGACAAAAAGGTATAAACTATAACAACGTACGACGACACGTGCCAACAAAGTTGAAAACCTCAATTGATCCACATTCCATCATTTCCAGAGCACAAACAATTTTCAATGAACAAATCCCAGCTTCACCATGACACCAAACGCACAATCCATACGAATCCAGGTCCGCTCCCATTAACCATACCAAATTAAACTACGTACATGCAACACTCCAATTCTAAGATAACAGTACAAGGAGGACCCGAAAGATCCCAAGAGAAATGGGAGCAACATGCTGATATTCATAATCATCCGCTGAGTCGCCACTGTAAACATTCAAACAATTTCATCACTAAACAGAACCTAAAACACCATCAATTCATCATCAATCGCAGTTTAGCCTCAAAGTTTCCAACAAACAAGAACACAAATCAAATCAACAAGTCTCCAAAAATTAGGGTTTCAATCATCCACCACCAAATTAAACCCCACACAGATCCACCAATTCCTCAAAACAATATACAACATCGAATCATACCTCTCTAATCATAGCAAGGCGCTTGCTCTCCTCCTCCACTCTCCCGAGTTGAGCCTGAACCCTCTCCCACACCTCCATCTTCCTCCTCTCGATCTCCTCCTCCTTCGCCTTGAAAGTCGACAGCGCCGACCTCGACACCTCGTCGTCCGTCGCGCTCCCGTTGAAGCTCTGACTCCCCGTCATCTGCGGCCCACTACTCGACACCACCACCGCCGACCCCGCCGCCGAAGACGCCGACGCCGTTGTTGGCTGCATCATCAGTGGTGATTTGTCGTTTCGGTGGTGGTGCGCAAGGGGCCGGAAACACGCGCAGAGAGTAGCCGCCGTCGTCGTTGAATTGTTGTTTTCGTTGCCGGTGTTGCGAGTGTGTTGAGTGCTGCGAGTGTTTTTGGTTTCTAGAGAGAGAAAGGGAAAGGGAAAGGGAAAGGGAAAGTGAAATGCGAGGGGTAGAGATTCTGGAGAGAGGGAGAGAATGTGTGTGTGAGGGTAAACGAGATTGTTGTGCGTAGTAGTTCACAGTTTTCGTGCCCGTTGAGGAGGATTCCCATCCTCGGGCATGTGGGTGCACTTGCCTGTAGTCATTGCTAGTTGGATATTTGATCTAATAATTTTAATTTTTTCGATTTTTTTAAACATAATATTTTATCAGATTTTTTATTCAATAAGATTGATATATATGTAATAGGATTTTAATTTTTTTTTCAGATTTTTTAAGATAAAAAAAAATCAAACCAACCAAACAATACTTTCCAACCGCGCGGACGATCCGCTCCCTGTTGAGGGAAGTCTTTTTGGATTCAAAATTTTGACTAATTGGCGTAGCTTTGGGTTGTGATTGGCATGGCTTAGCCGGCTTTTAAAACATGTCAAAATATCACATATTTTTTCATCCTACAAAAAATAAAACGTGAAAATTTTATATACAGATTAATAAAAAAATTAATTTTTGTATAAAATAATATCCCTATTCTTTATATATGTGAGGGGAAAAAAGAAAGAAAAATGATAGTGGATATGATGGTGAAATAAAATAAAAAGATGGGTAGTTTAGTAATCTTAACACAAAAATTATAAAATATTATATTTCTTTCATTTTATATTAATCTTAACGTTGTCTACTTAGTAAATTTTAAAAAAAATTACAAGTTTTCTTTTTCTGATAACTTTTTAATATAAAAAAATATTAAATCAATCTTATCTGATATAATACACTCACTATCTCGTAACACAAAAAAATATTTTTTCTTCATCAAAATTCACACAAATAAAATATTTATATTAATTTTTTATATCATGTCAAAATATTTCAATAAATATATGACGGAGGAAATAAAATCTTATTTTTTTGAGGATCAATCACTTAGAAAAATTATTTTACTTTTTTATGAACGAAAAAAATATATAAAAATCATAAATATAGGGAAATGCAGTACTGAATACATTGTTATTGCACAGTGAAAAAATTTCCATTATTAAAATTTTGTTTAATTTTTTTTGTTTAATAATCCCATAATTTGATCCAGTTCTTTAGGAATCGAATTGCAACAAGTTTTTAACAATTTTTTTTTTTGTTGATAAAAACAAGTTTTTAACAAATTGAGCTTTCAATAAGCTCTTATTCAATCGAATTTGAACGAATTTTTGACTAGTCAAGCTCAAGTCCGAATCCCGGTACCAAGCTTTCCCCTTGCCAGCTGGTATGATTCTATGTTTTCCTTTTTCCGCTTTTGGATAGGATGGGAATTTTCTTCCTTTCTCTTTTTTCATCCTGTTTTTGTCTTTATGAGTTGTTCACCGAACAAAGCACACACAACAGCTCAATTTCGCTGGTTGTCTTTGCTCACATGGCTGACACGAGCAAAAGCCTACGCTTTTGTCAAGGTATGAGTTACGAATTTCCTTCGATTAACTCATAAATTTGAAGAGATTTTTATATTAATTTTTATTAATAGATTTATTATCATAAAATAATTTGATACTTATGAGTTGTTATGCTCAACATATATAAAAAAAACAGCCAAACGGAAGATCTTACGTGGTATCTTTTAATAACTATAATTGGATCATTACATAAATGATTATCATCTAATCATAGGAGTTCCATTTGAAGGAAAAAAAAATCCGAATGAAATCTGATGAAACCATTTAACCTGCACCATTTGAACCGGCACGAGTAAGTGGTCAATCGACTGGCACATCCTAATGATGAAACATAAGCGTCGAACTGAGTTATGAACCTCTAATCAATGATCGACAAAGTGGCGGCTCTATTATTGTGTTGACTTTACATGTCACGTGGATGTTTCGATGGATACATTCTCAAATGTGGGACTATTGCGTGCAAAGGACTAGGACTAATTGGACCGAATCAAGTCACGATCAAAGTGGATCAGTTAGGTACTGATGTGTCAACCAAATCATTTGTCATCATCCATACATGGTTGGATAATTTCACCAAACTCCCAACTCATCCATGTACCTCAAGCCAAGTTGGCGGCTACGCTTGTTCTAACAGCTGTACTCCCTCCCTCCCTCCCGTGAACTTTGAAATGTTTTTACATTACATATTTATCAATATAAAATTTAATATATATATATATATATAATAACAATTAAATAGAGTTTTTTTTATATCGTAAAATATTAATGGTTGTGTAAGTTATGTATTTCAATCTAATACATATATTACGAGACGATAAGACATGATTTAATATGAAAACAAGATTTGAATTTATAAATATAGAATAATATAAAATATGTACATATTATAAAGTTCATGGGACGAAAGTATACAAAATTAACCGTGTCTTCGATCTATAATTTGGCAACTCTAATGTTCTTATCGATAACGAGTTCTTCTTCTTCTTTTTTATTGGCTCGGAAATTGTCCATCATGGAAATGCTTAAAATTATCAGATGCGATTCAATCCGGCTGATTTTTATTTTTATTTTTCCTTACTGAACGGAATCACGGAGCAATGCTTTTGCATAAAACAAACTACTACAAATATCTAACGTCGCATTCTGTCATAAGAGACCCACTCTATGGTCATGAGATGCATGCTCTTGCAAACATTTGTGTTGATGATTCAAAAAGAAAAGAAACGGAGTGACCGTTACAGCGTAGAAACACGGAATGATTAGGCGAAATGATTAGGTCAATAGAATTTGTGTCCATCACCATTCCACAAACAACATAGGTTGGCCTCATCCCACTAAAATCATAAAAAACTCAACAGCTAATGAGGAGGAAAAAGGATTTTTAATTTATTGAAATCTGTTTAAATAAATTTATCAAAAATAGGATTGCAAACAATTTAATTTACAAATTATGTATTTTTTTAAAATGTAATGAGAAAATACTGCGTTTTTTGCTGAGATAATGACGTAGAACGCTTTTTCTTTGGTTAGAAAAATTATCGCACACCAATTAATAACATCATAATTCATTGAAAACATCTTAAATATAGTCTTATGCAATCAATATAACCCGATTCAATCATATATTATGTTGAAAATATAACTGGATGACTCTTTGAAATAATTTAATATTTATAGATAAATTCATTCAGAATTTTAAATTATATATTAATATTTATATACATTATTATATTATATTATTTGAAATTAATTTTTAAGTAAATAATGGATGATAGAGCACAAAAGATTCATTCAAACAATCAACTTAAAAAATAATGATTGATCAAATATTATTGTTATATTAATATAATTGAAAAAGTTCTAACATGATACATTGATGATATAATTTTTTAATTATAAATAAATATATGGATATTTTTTATTAATTATAAATATCTTAAATATATGGATACTCTTTTCGATATTCATCATCTTACTTAAATTAATTCATATCCACGAAATAAAAATATTGAATTTGTTCCGTATTCCATGTACTCCAGCATCTCATCTCTCGTAATCGTTTGATCTTTATAACGATTCATGGTTGTATCTTTAAAGACGTAGTATATTATCGAATCTCAACATATAGTTTTTCATTCAGCAGAATTGTTCTTATGGAAAGGGATGAATTCTTTATGAATTGAAGAGAGTTATATACATTAACTGTTAAAAAAATTAATTTATCATCATAAAAAGATCAATTAGATGTGGACTCCCTCGCGCTTTGGTCAATGTAGGTTTCATCCCAACAAAAGACTCAGGGTGTCTTCTTTTGTGAATGACGCATAGGACCTTCTCTCACTACATTTTGAAAACAGACCTATTTTGATAATTAATTTATTTACAATCATACTTTGATAATTTTGCTTGCAAAAAGACCTAAAAAATAAACAATCCAAAAAAAAAAAAAAAAACTTTCTCAGTCCCATATATTTTATATCATTTTGTCATTTAGGGATTTTTCGAATTTTTTACAACGTAATCTTATTCAGAAGATTTTGTGTGGTCAAAAATTAAAAAAATGTAGAGAGAGATTTTGTTTTACTAAGAATTGAAGTTGGATAAATAAATAAATATAAAATTACTTATCAAAAGTAAATATTATAAAATATATAGGACGGAGAAAATAGAAAAATAAGAGAAAAAAGAAGCAAAGGTATAGAATGAACCAAAATAGCATGTTTTAATAGTATGTAATGGTCTATTTACTGTACTTAAATTATTTCGAATAAAAAAATTCCTTTCATTTCAATTTATTTACAATATTTTTTTTGTTATTCTCAATTTATTACAATATTTACTTTTTTCGTCTTAAAATAAATATCACACATTGACTGACATCAAATTTTATATGTGTGTTGAATTTTTATAAAATTTAATGAATAATTTTTTTTTTGATGATAATAGGATTTACTGTAACAATTATAAGAGAATATAGTATTTATATTGTACTTGAATTTTGATTAATTATATATTTTTTTAGATAAAAATATTATGATACATCCCAAGAAGATAAGTGTTGTATTTATCCAGGGACGGATGTGGTATATTTTATTTTACTTATTTAATATTTTAATATAATCAAATTATCTCATCATCTTCTTCCTACTTCTCTCTCATTCTTTGTTTTAAACTCCACTTATATTTTATTATCACTAAAAAAAGAAATCCTCCATCCTATATAATCTGCATTGTTTTTGTTATTTATGGAAGTCCCATATTTTTTATAACATTTTTTATTTTTTGAATGTTATGTGTGATTGGGAATTAAAAAAGATGGAAAGAGAAATGAATGTGTGGTTTAAAATTAAAGCTGAAAGAGAAAGAAGGTTGAAAATTAAAAATGTGTGACGGAGGAAGTATTCTTTTTTTTATAAAATTTTATAAAAAATCAACACATATAAAATTACGTATCGGGTCAAACGACTATAATTAAAATAAAAGAAAGAAAATAGGAAAACACAATAAAAAAATTACCGAATTCCATTCGAATCACGGAATGTGAAGAGCAATTACAGAGTGAGATGCTATGCTGAATGTTTTTGGTAGCTCGTTGTAGCATGGTTCCTCACCATAAAATGATATTGTTACTTGTATTTTTTGTCCAACGGGATACATTTAGACTTTTCATCTGTTCTTCCGTAATTTCAAACTGGTCATTGAATTCAAATCACATGACCGTTGGGGAGTCAACGTTCCATCAGAAATGTTGGCCGAATTGAGAGAAAGCCCACCACTTTAAATCTCAGTGAGCCCAACAACATGAAAAAGGCCAAGCCCAGCAAGCCCAACGACGGTGGGCTTTGTGTCAGGCCCAATTGCGCCACTGTAGGAGTATTAAAATCACAGGTCTCATGATTTGGCCAAGATCTGAGTAAAAATATATTACTCAATTCCATAATATAT
>LIEC01006649.1:0-22424 GCA_001925005.1 Drosera capensis
GGCCTCAACCCGCCGCACACGCACCCACGTGCCACGGAGATCGTGTTTGTCCTATACGGAGAACTCGATGTGGGGTTCATAACCACCGCGAACGTGCTCGTTTCAAAGCACATTGTGGCCGGCGAGGTTTTCGTGTTCCCTAGGGGACTTGTTCACTTTCAGAAGAATAATGGGTATATGCCCGCGGCTGTGATCGCCGCGTTCAACAGTCAGTTGGCGGGTACTCAGTCGATCGCGGTCACGCTGTTCACTTCGTCCCCGCCGGTGCCTGACAATGTGCTCACCAAGGCGTTCCAAATTGGTACCAAAGAGGTGACTAAGATCAGAGCCAAGCTTTCTGCCATGAAGTGAAGAATCTCATGATATACTTTTATCTGATGTGTAAATTATCTATTGTTGTTCCAGATTTTCTGAATTTGTGTGCTTTGACTTGGAACTGTGATTGAATATTTCATCACTTTTTGATGTTATAAATTTCTTTTTTCTACATTAGAATAAATAGCAAGGGACGGTGTTAGGTAGAGGCATGGATCATCATGTCCTCATGTCAAGCACTTAATAAAGGATTCACTTTGCAAGTTTCTTTCGTTTTATCACTTTGCAAGTTTCTGATTCATGATTGGTTGCTTAAACACACCAACGGTTTAATTGAGTTCATTTAAAAAGAGAGAATTTACAACGAGGATCTTGGTTGGAAACAAAGAAAAGAAAAGATAAAGATAAAAGAAAAAGTATGCGCAAGGTGTCGGTGTGAATGTTTTATTCATCCTTATCATTATTATATATTTATAACAGTGAGGCCGCAAGAGTGGAAAGGGTTGCTTGCAACATAACTGACCCTTCTTGATTGGGAAATTTCTCTCCCAGTTCAGAAAAGGTAAGAGCATTCACTTTAATATCATGAACATAGAATTGAAATAACATTCATTGTCAAATGATTTCAATCAAGTTATTCTCTCTGTTTTACAACTCCTGTAACGGTTTTACTTGGATCGACCTTTATTTTTTTTGACAAAAGTAGGAGTTGGAATATCACAAGTAGGAGATCTTTACGCAATCATGACGGTGACAATGTGGTGGTGGTGGTGGGCGACTGCGGCATCGATGTAGTTGTGGTGGGTGGCGGCTACGATGGGGGTGGGTCTCCTCTCTTAAATCTAATATAATATTATAGTACGTATTCGAAACAGGCTATTACATTGATAGTTCGTCTTTCTTCATTTTTATTACGTATTCGAAACAGGCTATTCACAATGTTTAAATATAAGAAAAGTAGGAGTTATAATACATTGAAAAACTACAGCATGTCTTAGCACTGTGACTCTCATAATGGATAAATATGCTGGTGGAGAATAAATACCCATATACTAGCTCAGCAGTGGTGTTAGTCAAAGCACGATACTTAGACTCTGAATTGGAACGTGAAATAACAGACTGTTTCTTACAACGCGAAGAAATAAGAGAGCTACCGAGAAAGAAGCAGTAGCCAATACTAGATCGTCTATCAGTAGGATCACCTGCCCAACCATCATCGGAGAAAGAATGCAGTTCTAAAGTTGAAGAGAATGAGAAGTGCAGACCGTGAAAAATAGTACCTTTCACGTAGCGTAAGATTTGAAGAATCGCAACAAAATGTGTAGACCGTGGTGATGTCATGAATTAACTCACCAAGTGAACAAGGTATGATATATCTGTCGAGTCATAGTCAAGTCTATCATTCTTTCGACTAATTCTTCAGTAAGAGACCTATCTGATTCATATCCTTCAGTAATTTTCCTAATTGAGTGGGATCCTTCAGTAATTCTTCATCAGTTGGACGTATTTTGACATTAGTTTTTAAGGGAGTGTCAACAGTCTTAATATCAGTTATCCCAGCACGAGAGAGGAGATCTGATGCATATTTGGTTTGAGACAAATTAAGAGACCTTTCTGATGCATATCCCATCAAGATCTGATGCATACAGGATTTAGAGACCTTCAGACCAAGAAAGTAAGAGATCATTCCGAGATCTTTCATCTCAAATTGTGCACTGAGAAACTCCTTTAATTTTTGAATACCATAGATATTATCACCTATAATGATCATATCGTTGACATATAACAGAAAAAGAAGAATATCTACAAAGGACTTCTTGATGAATAAGACTGAGTCATAGGAGTTAGTGCTAAAGCCAAGTTGCCCGAGTATACTGTGAAACTTGGAATACCATGCTCAGGGAGCTTGCTTGAGACATAAAATCTTGTTTAGTGGATGATCATAACCAGGAGGAAGCTTCATGTACACTTCCTCCAAAAGATCACCATTTAGAAAAGAATTCTTATCATCCATCTGAAAAAGATCCCAGTGACGTACAACAGCAACTGCAAGTAAGGATCTTACCGATGTGATGCGAGCGACAAGAGCAAAGGTTTCCTCATAATCAATGTCATACTCCTGTGTAAAACCGCGTGCGACTAGCCGAGCTTTGTAACGCTCAATCGAACCATCAAACTTGGTTTCGATCTTATAAACCCATTTCCAACCAACCAAAGATTTTCCTGCAGGCTGATCAACCAGATCCCATGTTCGAGTCTTCCTGAGGGCATGTAGTTCCTCATTCATTGCTTGTTGCCAAAGAGGATCAGAAGATGCCTCTCCAAAAGACTGAGGCTCATGAAGGATAGCAACAACAGGATAACAATGATAGTCATTAAGATGAGGAGGAGGAAGTATTACCCGAGTGCTATGACGAGTGAGAGGGTTCACATGCTGAGGTATAGGCGACTCTACATGCTGGGTAGCAGATTCAGAAGGAGCCAAAGGTAAGTCGTCAATTGAATTGGAAGGGCTTGAAATAGAAGGAACATTATCTAGAAACATAGTGACATGAATAAAATATCCAGAGGACTCAGAAGAGGAGACATGAAAAGAAGACAAATTGGAAAAGGATTTGTGTTCCCAGAATGTGACATGACGAGAAACTCTTAGCCTTTTAGAAATAGGATCATAGCAACGATATCCTTTATGCTCAATACCATAACCAAGAAAGCAATAAAGATGAGAACGAGATTCGAGCTTTGTTCGCTCATGGGGTTGATGTAGAACGAAACAAGCACAACCAAATACTTTCAAATTATTATAGTTCGGAAGTTCCCCATGAAGACGCTCATAAGGTGATTGATTGTGAATAGTAGAGGAGGGAACCCGATTGATGGTATAGACTGCGGTAAGAGCAGCCTCACCCCAAAAAGGTTCAGGAATATTATGTGTGAGAAAGAGAGATTTGGTGATGTCTAAAATATATCGATATTTTCTCTCAGCGCGTCCATCTTGTTGAGAGGTACCAGGACAAGATCTTTGAGGAATGGTACCATCCTCATGGAGAATGGCAAGAAATGCTGAATTAGCGTATTCTGTATTCTGCAGCATTGTGAGAACGAAATATTTTCATAGTGTTGGAGTATTGAGTTCTTATTTTATTTCTGAATTCACTATAAGTTTACAAGAAATCTGATTTCGTTTCAGTAAGTAAATCGGGATTCACTATAAGTAGTTTCTGAATTCAGTAAGAAAATCTTAGTAAATTGAGAGAAGTCATCAACAAAAATGACAAAGAATCTAGGTCCCCCAATAGTAACAACAGGAGTAGTTTCCCACATATCAGAATGGATAATATCAAAAGGCTTAGAAGAAGTGGATTCACTTAACTTAAAAGGTAAGGCATGTTATTTTCCCAACTGACAAGAAACACAATCAAAAGACTCGTCATGACCAGACCCAAGATAGCCACTAGATGCAAGACTACGAATACGAGATAAGAAGCATGACCTAATCTAGAATGTCATAACTCTAAAGATGAGGAGTTTCTTTTAGAGGCTACAACATTTACACAGTTAGGTAGTCTAGAATGTCATAACTCAAACAGACGACCATCTTTACGCCCTGTCCTAATCTGCTGACTAGTATGAGAATTGTTTATCACACAACCATGTTTAGAAAAAATATAAATCAAGACCAATATCACAAAGTTGTCCAACATATAATAAATTGAAAGATAAGTCAAGAGCAAAGTATGTATCGAGAACAGTGAGTTCAAATGTGGCAATGGTTTCAACATGATTAATTTTTAAAGTGGATCCATTAGCAATACAAATATTAGAAGGTTGAGAGATAGGTTTCGTATTGGTGAATATCGAGGAATCTGATGACATATGATTAAAACAACCAGAGTCTATAAGCCAAGAGCTGTTGTCTGGAGTGGCAGACAAAACAGAGGGAGATTACAATGGTCATATTATAACGATCATATTCTAACTCATATTCTAACAATTATTACCCCATTATCTGAATACGATTTAAAAAGAAAACTTCCTTTACTCCAAATCACATTCTTCCCAGCCGGCTGAGGAATAAGATCCCACGTAGTATTATGCATCAATGCCTGAAACTCCTCGGCGGTAGCTTCGCTCCACTTAGGAATTTTAACTGACTGACTAAAACATGTTGCTTCCCCTCTACATGATATCAGAGCACATATCGATCCTTTTGAAACCCCACCCTTACCCTAATGCTGTCATCATTGTTTCCACTACAGCCTTCACAACATTTTTCTCCTCCATATCCGCAAGGGTTTCTTTATGCAGTCCCAACATGGATTCCATCAATTTCGAAATCAATCTTCATAACTCCATCTACTTCGTTCTTTTTTCCTACAAATATCTTCCTTTACAGTACTCAACTGTGGCTGTCCTTCCTTTAATTTCCTTGGGCAATATATCACAACTTCTGACCGTGAAGCTTGATATGAAAAGCAACTATCCTAAGTGGTCTCACCGGTTCACATTGATTCTGGTAAGCAAAGATTTATTGCCCATGATTTATGGAACAATTCTCCTTCCCCCTAAAATGGTGATTGCACTGGTGGAGTTCAGACTCCAAATCCTTTCTATCATCCATAGTGTCGACTTGATCAGACAATAAGATCATGACGATGGCCAACATGTCTTGTGATGTTTGTCAAGATGTGAAACATTTGAAGACTGCATTTGCGATGTAGAGGGTGTTAGTGATCCGATAATCCTGACTTGAAAACCAAAGAAGATCAAAGAGAAGTAAACCAAGGTAGAACTTGCCTAAATTGTTTTGTTAGGAAATTCACGGCCTTCAACCTACTATAAATAGGGTTTGTAGTTTGATTGTAATATTAGCTCACGGGTAGAGCTGTAGAGATCAATAAAAAGAGAAAACAAAAAAAACAAAAAATGGAAAAATTTTCCACAAATCTCCTTGGCTCACTAGCACTATCATCACGATCCTAAAACCAATAGAGGGCTCTCTGAGCAACACTTTGTGAAAAAATATGCTTCTAAAGAGATGAACTTTTCTTTTTTTGTTTTTTTTTTAAATCTAAATACCCTCTAAACTGAAATCCATGCAAACTATGGACGCTTATTTGTACGAATTCAACGTGATAGCGGACTAATTGGCAACAATAAACAAGTCGTTGCCCTCATCACAATTACCACTCCTTGCACTTCGTGGGTTACCGTCAAAGTATGAAGCTTTGTTACAGCTCTTACTGCAGCAGAAGTGTTCCTTAATTTCAATCTTGTTCGATCCAAAATTACTTCATCAAGAAAAGCACTTAGAGTGGACACAATCTCAGCATGACGATAATCCCTCATTTATGGCCTTTGTCTCTTCTACTGGGAATAATGCTCCCAGGTTCGGGGTGGAAAATCTGCACAGTTTGGTTCACATAATGGCTCTAGTGGTTGCGGTCATGGTGGCAATGGCAGAGCTTCCTCATCGATTAGTGGTCGAGGTCGTGTACAGGTAATTATAATGGTACTAGTCCTTTTTTTTTTTTATCCTCTTCCTGTTTGTCAAATACGCTCAAAGTCTGGACACGCTCCATCGAAATGTTAAAATCGTTTCAATCAGTCATATGTTGCAGAGGACCTTCCGAAATCCTTTTCAGTTGGGAGTCGTATGATTCCATGTGGTATCCAGAATCTGACGCTAGGGATGATATGACTCCGAATGCAGGCATTCTTTATTCTCTTCACAAGTATACGAGATCCCGTCATGTTGTTTTTGGAAATGTGTGCTTCTTTGCCTATTAAGCATGTTAGCACCTCTGTCTTAACCATAGGCCATAAACCCCTTCACTTACAAAATGTTCTACATGTCCCACACTTAACTCATAATCGGTTGTCTGTGCGAAAGCTTTGTCATGACAATAACTGTTACATTATTTTTATTGATACTTCTGTTCTATTAACGACAAAAGGACGGGGTAATATATCACAACTTTTGACCGTGAAGCTTGATATGAAAAGAAACTATCCTAAGTGGTCTGACCAGTTCACATCGATTCTGGTAAGCAAAGATTTATTGCCCATGATTGATGGAATAATTCTCCTTCCCCCTGAAACGGTGATTGCACTGGTGGAGTTCAGATTCCAAATCCTTTCTACCATCCATGGCGTCGACTTCATCAGACAGGGGATTTCTTTTTTTTTTTTTCTTTTTTTTGATGGATAGATATTTACGTAAAATATTTTGAAATAACTTTGAGATATTTGGATGACGTGAAAATCTCGTAAATATCTTAATTACTTTCGTTAAAAATCTTAACATCTCCCTATAAATATCGGTCTTAATCCATATTAATATTCACATCAAATCTGAATATCTTGGTTAGTAAAGACAAAGAAAAATATAAGTTTTTCTTTTTTTCTTTTCTTTGCATAGATTAGTTTGAATCCCTGCCGACCACGACTATCCTAGTCGGGCCGGATTTTGGCCATCCCCGTCGATCTCTGACCGCTGACCGCTATCGCTCGGCCACGTGGAACAGCCACGTCGGAAAACAGACCGATCATCGACGACCCAGATCTGGCCGTTGTCTGTGTCCCCCGTCGCCTTACCTGAAACCACCCGCGCTGGCCCGTCCTTGTTCGATGAGAGAGAGGAAAAAAAGAAAGGGAGACTTATCGTTGCGAACATATATTAGGATTAATATATTATTTTTAACATGAGGATATTAATTTTATTGTAGGTACGAACGTTACGAGGGAGTAGGATCAATATTGGAATTACTTGAGGAATTATATAAAATGACAATGTAACACACATCGTTATCCTAAATTTTATGTATGCGTGACTTGATTTGTGTAATTGTTTGATCACATAGTTAGATATTCTTTATTGTCTAGAGTTTTAGATAATGATGTAAACTGTAGAATATTATAGATTATAATAAAATTCGTGAATACTGTTTGCTCTTGATGTGTGATATTATGTGTTGATTGTATATTATTTTTGTAACGAATTATTAATCTTAAAAACTCAAAAGAACGTAAAATATAACACTATATGAATTTATGAAATATCCTGGTAATCATTTGTTGTACATGGATTAATATGATCAATCTCATGTTACATGCCTGAAATCTTAAATTACGAATACCATGATAGTCATCTGTTATAAATAGTAATATGATTAATTTAATGTTAAATGTCTGAAATCTTGAATTATGAACATCATGATAGTCACATGCTATACATAGATTAATATGATTAATTTCATGTTAAATATTTAAAATATTACGAACACCATAGTGCTCGTCTGCTATACATAGATTAATATGATTAATTACGTTTAATATTGGATGATAACCCATTAGGCCAACGGCACAGTATTCCGCACCACTCAAAATATATCCGTGCTTTAATCCAAAAAAAATAAAAAAAACATTTGAACGAAAATACGTATTGAGAAAACTCAATGGTATTAAAATTTAAAAAATCATTACAATTACATATAAAGATCATAGATCACTATTCCCGTCCTTTTTCTCAGAAACCTTGGCTTCATCGTGGCCATGTATGTCACGTAGCTTGGGACTGCTACAGCTACAACATACATGCATATTATATTGAAGGTTAGGTGAGCATGTACTACAGTGTAGCCTTATACCGACTTCGTAGCTAGAGAGTACTAGCGATTACTTACTCAGCATCATACACACATATCCCAGCTCCAATGTACCACAAACAAACTCCACTGCTAGTTGAAAATGGAGATTCAGCTCCTACATTTCTTGCTCATCTTCTCCTTGTCTGCTATGTCAATGACAGCTGCTTTGTATGCCGCGACTGCAGCATCACTCAACCGGCAAAGCTTTCCTGATGATTTCTTGTTCGGTGCTGCCACCTCTGCATACCAGGTAACTCACTCAACTCTTTCACTCTGGTTTAGCAATATTACAATCTACTATCTCATGAGCAATAATGGTATTGATAATAAATATAATAATATGATGGAACTCCGTGCTTTATGGGACTCTATCTCTTTCGACTTTGGTTTCTCAATATCTCTCAAAATTCTGACGCTAAGTGTGCGTGTTCAACATGAAGTTTATCCTACTAAGTGTTCAGGTACAGCATGAAGTTTATCCTACCGCCACGAAATAGTTTAAAGCTCCTGTATTTCGTCCTATCAATTTACCAACAGAGGAAATCGTTTGAGGCATATATGCCATGAGTACTCATAATCAGAGGAGCATGCAAGAAAGTTGTCAAATGGAGAATTTCTCCAACCATAGTCTCTTAAAATGATATTGGCGAGAACACGGAACGGAACAAACGGCAATAGCAACATGTTGTGGATGCCCATTTTTTGCAGAAGAGCCTCGATAAAAATTTTCAAAAAAAAAAAAAAAAAAAAAAAAAGGAAAAAGAAAAAGAAAAAACGTACTCTATATTTCAATGCTCAGGGAGGGGTTATTTCCAATATGTCTAATTTGAAAACTATGTACCAAGAAAAGGTGAACAGGAAAACAAAGATGGTAGATCGCGCCCGCACTGTAAAGAAAAGTAGATCATGCAATTGATAGACATATTTAGATCGCACTGATTGTTTTCCATGCTTCTCTCCATGCGAGTAGAAGACATAATATATGAATATCCGATACTTAGACAACGGTACAAGCAATCATATGACATACCAGTGAGAAATGTTCCAAGAGTTAGATGAGAACATCATCGTGAATGTGAGGTTTGGCGATGGCTCGGTCTTTCAGGTCATGGGTAAAGAGACGTTCGTGTTTCAGTGCAAAAATGGATACCACTATATCCTCCATAAGGTATACTACGTTCCGCATTTACGCACTAATATCATAAGTCTTCGATATATGATAGAGAATGGGATTGAGGTGAACATGGTGGGAGAAGCCATGAAGATATATGACAACGGTATGTTGTTGATATTCGTGAAGCGCATATCAAATCGTCTATACAAGATCAGTTTGGAGTTAGCTAAACTGGTTTGTCTCCTAGCGAGTCTTGACGATTCGGTATGGTTGGGATATGTCAGGCTCGATTATGTCAACTTTCATACACTGAAGCTCATGGGGGAGAAGCAGATGCCACTTGGAGTTCCACGTTTATCACATCCGAACGAGCTATGTGAGGCTTATTTGACATCCAAGCAGACCAAACTCTCATTCCTGGACCAGATTGCCTATAGAGCAAAGAAGCCACTTGAGCTATTGCATGTTTTTTTGTGGGCAAGTCACACCATGCACACTTGTTGGTAACTCGTATTTTCTCCTCATTGTCGATGAATATAGCTGTTGGATGTGAATCTTTGTACTTAAAATAAAAGTTGAAACATGTTTTGTTTTCAAAAAATTCAAGCTTCTGGTAGAGAACTTGACTGATCAAAGAGTGAAGATCTTGAGAATGGACCGTGGAGGAGAATTTCTCTCGAAAGAGTTTACGAGGTTATGTGAAGAATAAGGTATTCAAAGGCATCTCACTGCACCGTATTCTCCCTAGAAAAACGTTATGGTGGAGCGGAGAAATAGGACCGTTAAGGCCACTGCTCGATCCTTACTCAAGAGCATGTATGTTCCTATTGAGTTCTGGGGAGAAGTTGTGAGACATACGGTGTACTTGCTGAATCGACTATCTATAAATATGCTAGGAGAGCACATCCCGTTCGAAGTTTGGACTAGCTGTAAGCCCAATCTCGAGCATCTAAGAGTCTTTGCTTGCACGGTTTATAAGAAGATAATAGTTCCACATCCTAAGAAGATAGATGACCGGAGGTAACCCATGGTTTATCTTGGAGTGGAAGAAAGGTGTAAAGCACATCGTCTTTACAACCCTTATCAGAAGTAACTTCATGTAAGTAGAGATGTGATCTTCTAGGAAAACCTTAAATGGGACTGGAGTACAGGTACTGATGGAGGACCGTCAGAGTTCGTTTTATATGACAGCTAGAATTTCGAACCAGTGATAGAAGAATCGAAAGAGATGGCAGTGTCTGCGTCACCCAGAGTCAGTCACTGGTGCAGGTCATTCACCACCTACGGCAGGAAAGACAAGTCTATCTATCCCGAGTTTGCGTATTCTATTATAAGTTTCGGATTCCCCCGACAGCGGTCCGGTGCATCTCAGAGACATCAC
This sequence comes from Drosera capensis, assembly GCA_001925005.1. Lineage (NCBI taxonomy): Eukaryota > Viridiplantae > Streptophyta > Magnoliopsida > Caryophyllales > Droseraceae > Drosera > Drosera capensis. The sequence goes on from LIEC01006649.1 coordinate 10,460, forward strand.
AAACATCATCTATCCCAACACATAAGAAGTTGCTCTTGATGTTGATGAATAGTTGATGATATTGGAGTCCGAAGAGCCAACCTGCTACCGAGAAGCAGCAGCTGAGAGTGTCTGGTATCAGACAATACAAAAGGATCTGGAGTCCATCGAGTAGAAAAACACATGTATGCTGACTGAACTTCCACCAAGCCATAGACCCATTGGTTTAAAATTGATGTTCAAATTAAAGAAAGACTCAGATGGATAGGTGATCAAGCACAAAGTGAGGTTAGTTGCTTTAGTGTATGTCCTGAGAAAAGGCATAGACTTTGAAGAAGTCTTCACAACCGTTGTAAGATTTTATACAGTTCGGGTGATAGTTGCACTTGCAGCAAACCGGAGTTGAGAGGTGCATCACATGGCTGTCAAATCAGTATTCCTCAATAGAGAATTAGAGGAGGAGGTCTACGTTACTCACTCGGAAGGGTTTGAGGCGCAAGTCCAAAAGCATCTGTTGTACAGACTGTCGAAAGCTTTTTATGGACTCAAATAGGCTCCGCGAGTCTGAAATACTCCGTTAGATAGAAGCTTGAAGGAACTTGGATTCACAAGATGCTCTCAAAAGTAGGCCGTATACACTTGGGAGAAGGAGATGCAACACTAATTGTGGGAGTATATATTGATGACCTCATTATGACAAGAGGCAACACTGGAAACGTCAAACTCTTTAAGAAATAAATGATGATAGAATTTGAGATGAGCGATTTGGGGCTTCTCTCGTACTACCTCGGGATTGATGTTAAGTAAAAGGAAGGACAGATAAAACTAAAACAGTGAGCTTATGTCAAAAAGATATTATCATAATTCGGGATGGTTGATTGTAATGCTACCAAGTATCCAATAGAGCCCAAACTGTAGCTGTACAAAGATTCAGAAGGAGTTCCCGTGGATGCCATAGAGTATAGGCGCATCATTGAATATCTCAGATATCTTCTACACACACGATCAGATCTCTCATTTGCAGTTGAGATGGCAAGCAGGTATATAGAGTGGCCCACTACTATGCATCACAAGGTTGTGAAACAATTTCTGAGATACTTAAAAGGAACAATTCACTATGGTGTTTGTCTATGTGAGAGGGCACCATAAAGAAGCATTCATGGATTACATGGACAATGATTTAGCCGATGATCATGATGAAAGAAAGAATACCAGTGGAATGACTTTCTACATCAATGAAAGTTTGGTGTCCCTGAAATTCACAAAAGAAGAAGACCATCGCATTGTCATTATACAAGGCCGAATTTATGGCAGCCACAGTAATGACATGCCAAGCTCTATGGTTTAGGAACATGCTCAGTGAACTGATAAAAACTGAGTCAAAATCAGTGACCCTCTTGGTGGACAACAAGTCTGTCGTTACCCTCATGAAGAATCCTGTGTTTCATGATTGCAACAACCACATAGAAACAAGGTATCACTTCATCAGAGAATATGTGGATAAGGGGCGGATTATGGTGGAGTTCATGAGCATCAGAGAACAACGAGCTGATGCACTAACAAAGACATTGTCAGGTGTTAAGCTAGCTACTATGCGTCATTTGATGGATGTTCATGATCTGGAGCCATGTCAAGATTAGGAAGGAGGGAGCATGTGACACCATAATCTTTGACCGAAGATCACTCCCGCATTATGGAGAAAAAGTAGATCATGTCCGCACTATTGATAGGCATACTTTGATCACACCGGTTGTTGTCCATGCTTCCCTCGGCCTTTAAGTTGCACAGATTATAGAGTCTAAGCAATAATAAAAAAAAGAAAAAAGAAAAAAGGGAGGGACTCCCACTTCCCACCAAACGTCATTGTCTCACCATGCACCACAAGCCCGATCTCGGCTAACATCGAGCCTTATATTTTTCAAATGAAGCTTTGATGCTTGCCTTGTTCTTGGGTATGGACATAGTAGAGGTGGTTTGGATCGATCCTCCGTAGTAAAAATTGATTGAATAACACCTTAAGCAGGTGATCTTTCATTATGGCTTTAGTAGTATGCATCTTTTGTTATTGTTTTTGTATTTTTTTTCCCAAAAGTGTACGTTCCTGTACAATCGAATTCTCTCAACTTTAGGGTAAAAAAACAGAAGAAAAAACATGCGACTATTTGAGTGAAAATCTTATCGTGATGGAATTATCCTGAAATAAGTTTTTAAAAAAAAAACAGATTCATAATTTTCAATTTATGCTACTCTCAGAACTACGTCATGTGTGTATATGTTTTTATTGATGCAGGTTGAAGGTGCATCAAGAGAAGATGGCAAGGGTCCCAACATATGGGATATTTTTACCCATATCCAGGTTCATCCCATTCAAGTTTTTGAGTGGTTCATTACTTTTACTCGTTCATAATTTATAATTTCCTCATGAGACAATCACACAAAACATCTTAGGAAAGTGAAGGGTGAGAGGCAAGGTGAGGGAGAGATCGAATAGGTTTTTGAAGATATTTACAAAAAAAGAAAAGAAAAGCGATGCCATATCTATGTCAATAGAGGTTTACTTTATACTTATGTCAGCAAAGTGTCTATCTTGCTACAACTATTTACAACTGACACTTTAGTTTCTTTTAGTCTATTGAATAGGCCTTGTTTTCGTTTTTCATAGTGATCCAACAAGATTAACAAATCAAGCAAGAACAGTAAAGATTGGAGGCAGTGAGTTCTGGTAGTTTGCAGAATAGGGTTAACAGTACTCCGCTGCCTATGTAGACTTCTTCCTGATGATCGATGTCATCCACACTAGAGGATTAATCCTCTATCCTTCGGGTTGTTTATACATGTTCAACATTTTACAAGATGGCCTTCTACGATGGTGCATGTTGCAACTTAGATAGATTCTGAAATAACCTCTCTAAATAGTTGCAAATAGGGCGAGAATATAATGAGTGTGGGTCCCAAATTCTCATAACGGCAGAATAGTTCTTATCTAAATATGTAAAGATAATGAGTAATGATTACATTCTTCTTTAACTTAAGTTTAGGGGCAGATAAGTGTGATCAAGACAGGGAGAGATAACAATAGTGGTTGAAAGAAAAATAGTAGTTGAAAAAGTTGAATAAGAATATAAGTGACGATTAATGGACAAATCACCATAGCTGGAATTTGCAGTCGATGAACAGGATCAGATCTGTGTGATGAATGACTCGCATGAACGAAATCAGGTCCGCTCACGTGAAGAAAAAGAATATCTGAACCAGATTTGGTGTGTGATTCGTACAAATCGGATCTCAAAGCTACTAGGGCGATTTTGGGGGCGATGTCACTGTCACTCCGAGGGTATTTAGATACAAATGTTTTATTCAATGTCTTGGTCCTACTCTAAATAAGTTAATCCCTCGTGTATCGCGGTATTTTTTCGCTGGGTATTCTCGCACACAAAAGGGGTATATGTGCTATTCTCCTGAGACAAGAAAAACTAATATATCTGTCGATGTCACTTTCCTTGAACAAATACCCTTCTTCAGAATGTTCTTCTCCTTCTTCAGATCCACTTTCTCAACTTATTATTAGTGAGGTAGATGCACCATCTGCACCTCTCTTGCTCCGCTTCGGACCTATACTCGAAGGGTGATGTACACAATTGATAAAGTAATTCCTGCAGCTTCTCAACCTCCACCCATGATGCCTGCTTCGGATGATCTACCTATTGTCTTTCGTAAACGCCCTCGTATTTATACTTTACATCCCATTGCTAATTTAATATCGTATTATTGTCTCATCCCCTCTCTTCGTAAGTTTCCATATGCTTTGTCATTTATTTATGCTCCTACTTCAGTGAGAGAGGCACTTGCACATCCAGGGTGAAAAGCTGCTATGAATGAAAAGAGCAGACTTTATAGAAAAACGGCACATGGGATATTGTTCCCACTCCTCCAAGAGTTAGTTGTGGTTGGATCTATACCATAAAGCATAATCCTGACGGGTCAATTACAAGATTAAAGGCTCGTCTTGTGGCGAGAAGATTTAGCCAACAGCTTGATATTGATTATGAAGAAACATTTTCTCCAGTAGCCAAGGTCAATACTGTTCGCGTGCTTGTCTCACTTGCTATGTACTATTCATGGCTATTGTACCAGCTTGACATCAAGAATGTCTTTCTACATGGTGACTTGACAGAGACTGTTTCCATGCTCTAGCCTTTTGGGTATGAGACTGCGGGGCAGAACCATGTGTGTTCGCCTTCAAAATTCACTGTATGGGCTCAAACAATCTTCACGAGCATGATTTGAGAAATTCAGAAAGGTTGTATAGGCCATTGGATTCTCCAGGAGCTTTACAGATTCTTAACTATTTGTTCATCGACATTCTCAAGGGACTGTGATAGTACTTGTTTACGTTGATCACATTATCATTACTGGGGATGATACAGTTGGAATTGCCAAGGTGAAAGCTTATCTCTCAAAACAGTTCCATATCAAAGGTTTGGGCATTCTTAAATACTTTCTAGGAATTGAGGTTGTCAAACAGGGAAAGTCTCTTCTTTGGATCTACTTAAAGAGTGAGGATTTCTTGGATGTAAACCAGTTGACACTCCAACAAAACAACATCTCAAGCTTTCCAACTTTACTGATAACTCTGACATTATTATGCCAAATCCAGACATGTATCTTATATATTTGACTGTGACCCGATCGGATATATCTTTCACAGTGAGCTCAGTCAGTCAGTTCAGGCATACTCCAAAAAAGTTTCATCTTGCAGCTATTGAGAACATTTTGAGATATTTGAAGAAGTCTCCTAGTGAGGTCCTTATTATAGACCTACAATTACCTTCTCTCTCACAGCATATACTGATGCTGATTATGCTAGGTCTCCAGATGACAGACGTTCCACCAGTGACTACTGTACATACTTCGGTGGAAATCTAATTACATGACGAGCCAAGAAATAAACAGTTGTAACTCGTTCCTAAGCACTTCTAAGTTGATTTGACTTAAACGTTTTCTATCTGAACTCGATGTTCAGTTGCCTAGTCCTCCAGCTCTCTACTGTGATATTAAGACTGCTATCCATATTGTTGAGAATCGATTCTGTAATGAGAGAATCAAGCACATAAAGGTTGACTGTCACTTTATACGTGAAAATGTTCAACAGAGGATAATCCATCTACAACATATACCAACTGGTGACCAAATTGCAGAAAACCTTACCTCGACCTCTTCATCGTCATTTTTACCTCCAAACCGACTTTTTAGATATATATGTTTCAGTTTACGGGAGAGTGTGGAAAAAAGAACAATAGCATTTTATAGAAAAAGGTACAAAATGACTTTATTCCCCACTACCTCTTGTCTGTCTCTTCCTCAGCTTCAGTTTTTCTAGCTTCTGGACTAGGTCACAGACAAGTAACTCCTTAGATTCGTTGCCTTCTGTTGCTGTTACTCTCATCGTTGCTCTCGTGATTCTCTCTTTTAGGTGAGCCAACTTCTCAACAAAACCAAAGGAAAATAATGAACAATGGAGAGGAAGATTATTTTGATGTATCCTAAACTCAACTTCAGACCGCACGGACAAAAAGATATATTATACTCCTTTGCTATATTTCAGAGTTTGATTAATTTGTGGCTTATGTGTGGTTAGATTATATGAGCTAATTTCACTCCAAGTTGTTTACTCGTGCACATATATTTCATGGAGTTCAAGCATTTCCTTTACAGTATGTTTCCTTTTTGCAGAAAAAATTTCAGACCATAGCAACGGAGATACTGCGGATGATTTCTACCATCGTTTCAAGGTCCGTGTAGTACAACACAACTTTCTCTACTAAAACTCTAACCTCATAATTATCGAAGAACCTTGGTATCAATAATATGCTAAATCACTGACAGATGGTTAATGTTGAGATCAATTTTTAGGATGATGTAAAAATTGTCAAGGAAATTGGTTTGGACGTACTCAGGTTCTCCATCTCATGGTCTCGGATTCTTCCTAGTAAGAGTAGTAATTGAAGTTTCTATAATTCCATTAGTTTTAAGGACCATAAATATTATGGTGATAAATTTCTATTGTCTTAGGAGGAAAGCTATCGGGTGGAGTAAACCAAATGGGGATTCAATTTTACAATGCCCTGATCAATGAGCTACTAGCCAATGGTTAAGAATTTACTCTCTTCTGCTTTTTTATTTCAATCTTGATCATAGAACTTTTCGATAGCACCTTAGCTTAGAACAAGCATATTTAAACGTTCCCAAAGAAAAAGAAGAAGAAGAAGAAAATTTATAAATGGTTGAAAGATCCCTGAAACAATTTTCACTTGTGAAAGGATCTGGAAGTGTTCTTGGTACTCTGTAGTGTTCCATTGAGATCTTTAAGAACTTTAAAGCGATTGTTGAAAGGAACACGTGGAGAATCCCATGAGGGAATCCCAATGTCAAACTTGTCTTAAGTAACACACACGATATGTTGTTCTTTAACTCAAAAACCTAAACTGATATGTGATTGATCGGTCACATATATACATTATTTGTTCTTTTCCTCTTTCTCTTAAGTGAGCACACTGCTAAAAGAAGTTTTGGCAACACAATGAATTAGTTCTAAGAACACAAGAGATTAGGTATGCAATTAAAGAAGAAATTCCAAGGTTAGTCATTTGTGCTTCCTAATCTAACTCAGTGTCCTACCGGAACCAATTGCAGCAGCGGAACTAGCTACATTTGAAATAACCGAGTCTTTCTTTTATTCGATACAAATACAATCTACAAAGACATTTTCTCCACAAGAACTTTTGAGCAGACCAATAATTAATTAACTCATACCGATATGTATAACTGCATAGGTATAAAGCCCTTTGTGACTCTATTTCATTGGGATGTCCCACAAGGGCTTGAGGATGATTACGGTGGATTCTTAAGCAACAATATCGTGTAAGTTTTCTTTTGAATGTATAAAGTTGTTTTCATATTATCATGGATTTATGTGGCTGGATAGAGAGAGTGTTAACCAAAGCTTTTCAGCGATGACTTCCGGGACTACGTAGATCTTTGTTTTAGAGAATTTGGAGACAGGGTGAAGTATTGGGTAACCATTAACGAACCAAATACCTACAGTAGTCTTGGCTACGCCTATGGTATAAATGCGCCAGGCCGTTGTTCCAAGTACATTGGCAATTGCACCGCTGGAAACTCTGCTACTGAGCCATACCTGGTCACGCACAACTTACTTCTGGCGCATGCTTCCGCTATTCAGTTGTACAGGCAGCGCTATCAGGAATCACAAAAGGGACTTATTGGCCTAACAATTTTGTGCGCTTGGTTCACACCATTCAACAATTCGACTGCGGACTTGAACGCAGCTGCTAGAGCATGGGACTTCTACAGTGGATGGTACAGTCCATTTCAATTTGATCTTGGTAATGTGAGTATTTAAACGGCGGTGTATACATGGTCTCAACAATTACACACGTAGATTGGATTTTGTTTTACAGGATCTTGGAACCAATCACGTACGGGAGATATCCGAAGACAATGAGGTCGATTGTTGGGAGTCGATTACCCCGCTTTACTGTTGAACAATCAAATATGTTGAAGCATGCCTACGATTATATTGGTCTTAATTATTACACTGCTAGTTATGCTGCTGATGACAATTCCACAACATCAATCACTGAACTCAGTTATACAACGGATAACCATGTTGATGTTACCAGTAAGTGTAACTTTTATCACCTTATATTCCTCCATTCTGGTCCAAGCATTCTGTAGTTTACTGTGGCCTCTCATTTGAATTCTGCATTCATGCTTTATCTCTCTTCATGTTGTTACGCACAGAAGAAAAGGATGGAGTTCCTATTGGAGAACCGGTAGGCATTGCGTACTTTATTTATTTATTTTTATTTTTTTTATAATTCTTTGCATAAGTTGATATCCATATTACAACAGGAAAATTGTACGTGTTTTTTTTAAATGAAATGTTATTGCAGACCGCTCTCAGTTGGCTTTATATATATCCCGAGGGAATTCAATATACGACTAAATATGTCAAAGACATGTACAATGATCCTCCTATCATTATCACTGAAAATGGTAATGTTTTTTCTTTAGGATTTAAGATTCACCACAATACATTTTATACTATAAATGTAGTGCAAAGGCGGATGATGCGCATTCAAATCTATTCTCCAAAGACTTGAACCAGTTTTAAAAAAATTAATTGTACAGTTTACTTTTGTAGGGATTTTGCCAAAATTTCTACTGAAATTAAAAGTAATTACAAAAAACCTAAAACTTTTGAATCGTGTATCTTCAGTACTCTGATACTGAATCAATCTGTACACATGCTTTTTGCAGGAGTCGCTGAATTAAACAACCTCACTTTGCCGTTAAATGAAGCACTACAGGATTATCAGAGAATTAGGTACCATACGCTTCACTTGATTGCCCTTCTTAAAGCAATCAGGTGAGTTTTTGCTATGTTATTCTTCATTATAAAGATCTTGGATTTGTTCAGGTTGGCTTAACATCTGACTTCTTGTATATACAGAAATGGCATACGTGTGCAAGGATACATCGTGTGGTCTATTTTGGATGATTTTGAATGGAACTTTGGGTATACATGTAGGTTTGGCCTCAACTACATTGATTACCAGAATGGATTGAAAAGATATCCCAAGTATTCAGCTCTTTGGTTCAAGACATTTCTACAGAAAGAAAATACTTCCTACAGATTAGGATATAGTTCGATATAATATATCTGTATGGGACATGATGATCGTTGATAATTCATGTCATCAACCCTATAATTCTTTCATTGGAATGATAATATGTCTATTGTACTTGTGACAGCATAAAAGTTTCCCCAACTTAAGATATGCCAATGATCTATCCAAATTGAGGCCGGAGTATTAACTGCTTCTTAAAAATAAAAGCAAGGTTGTCATTGTGTCTTACTTCATGTAACAAAATAACCGTGTCCCGCACTGTCGAAAAAACATCTATTTGGTAGAAACCATAATGCAAAAAAATCCCGATAGGATGGTCATTTGGGAGAGAATTTGTAACTCTACATATAGACTATGAGTGCATTATGCTTACTCCAATAAACTGGTTTTAGGTATGAAATATGTTTGTATTTTTTTACTGCAATCCTTAAGCCCAATTATAGTAGTCATTGTGTATTATGAACTATGGTTGCACTAAAAATTAATGGGAAACTATTTATACGATGTCTTTATGCTCAATAAGTTGATCATGATAGTATCAATCGTTGCAAGTATTTAAGAAATTCTAAAAATATGGACGTACACTACGAAAATCTGATTGTTTTAGCGACCTATATTTTATGTTGCAAAAATCAATTATTAGTAACGGAACCATTGTAAATGGTCAAATTAGCAACGGATTGACTTTTTCATTGCAATTATTGATAATTTTTATATATTGAAGCAATATAAAGTATATATATAAAACATATACAAGAGTTCTTTATTTATAAAACGTATGGTTGAGAATATGTTACGGAATATGCTATTTCAAGGGTTATATTCCAACGATCATATTTTAACATCCCATTAAACTCAAGGTGGTTCTAAAAAGATCAAATTATGTACAAGTGCATGAAATCGTCCTGATGGATGTGTTTTTGTGAAAAGATCAGTAGTATGATCAACCGATGCCATTAAAGAGAGTGAGAGGGTCCGCTGAAGAAAGTTAAAGCACGTCTTCTTCATTCACATTATTACTTTTTTCTTTATTTCATTTTTACTTTGTTTTTGTTGCAGTATGTTTCTATAAAATCACTACAAAAATTCAAGCCATTTCCGTCGTAAATTCCGTCAGAAACAGTGTCTAGCGACGGATTTGCGTCTGGAAGTGATTGTCGCAAAATACCTAGTCACTAATTTATTTAGCGACGGATGATTTAAAATCTGTCGTAGAGTTATGACGGATCTGTCGTAAAATAGAGACTGCATGCAAGTTTGTCGTAGATTGTGTTCCCATAGGGTTCGCAACGAAAAGAATGACATTCACCATTCTTCCTTTGCAAATTCTTATTTCTGGAATGGATTTGTTTGCAACGAAATGATATTTGGCCGTCTTAAAACTAGTTTTCGAAAAAGAAGAAGAAGTTGAATTCAAGCCTCGCATGCCGTACACAAACATCCATACTCCCAAAATACATTTTTGGGGTATCAAACCAACATCAAACACCAACTATACATGCAAATTACATATCATAATTTCAATTAAATAACTTATATACATTATCGTCAAATGGGAAAAAAACATACAACAAAAAGTATCAAACATCCAAGTTTAAAACACACGAGTCTTGAAATTATGACAAAAAATAAAAACGGTTCAGGCGACTAAAATACTTAGTCGCTCAACAAGGGAAATTCGTCACAAAAGGGCACGGACGACTAAACAGCGATTAAAAATAGTCCTCGTAAAAACTTTCCTTGCCAAGTGAAATTGGCGATCAATTTATAATTTTAGTCGTAAAATTAACGATTAAATTGAAAATTTGATCTCAAAAGTTAGAGACTAAACACACAGTTTGGTCTTCAAAATTTGACGACTCAAATCATAATATAGTCGCAAATTTAGCTACTAAAAATCCCTTTACTCATTCAATTTTGTGTTATCAAGTCTTTATGTTGATTGCAAAATTATGATAACAAAATGCAATGACCTTTGTGACGACTGTTGTATTTTGGTCGCAATTTTCGCTTCCAATTTGCTATTTTGGTCTCTATATTTTAATACTAATTTTAACTTTTGGTCGCTAAATGTGCCAATTAAATTTGTTTTTAGTCGCTATTTAATTTTCTCTAATTGTCAAATAACCCGCGTTCTATAATACTTAACATGTTGTTACAAAAAAATAATAGGAATTCGATCATAGTGATATGAAACGTCAAGACACCATATAACAAATTCTGAAATCTAACAAAATTTCATTGAAGGGTCTAATATCAAACATACAAATGCTTATCATGTCTAAAATTTAAACCATAACTCAGTTTACGACATCCCACAGCTCACAAAACTTTAACAGAGGCCTATGATTGTGAAGGAGGCTATGTCTATGACCCGATAAAAAGATTAAAACTAGTACCATGAGATAAGTTGACACGCATTTCTCATACCATTCTTTTCAATTCATCAATCTCCCTCATGTTTCCTTCCAAATTTTATTCCGTTTCTTTCTTTGTCTCCACTAACTCCTTTGCATGTGCAACATGATCTCCTTCCGCCCTTCTATTCGCTTCCTTCAGTAATCGTGCTTGTATCTCAATTTTCTCTTTCAAATCTGTGACAGCTCTCAACAGTATAGAGGATTCAGTACAGCTTCTACCTCTGGTTGGTTTCTCATAAAACAACTGGGTTGCGAACCCTGTCTCAACACAGTCCCCAGTAGTTTCGAGGAACAACTCTGACTTCGAGGGAGGACTATGTTCACTGTCTTGTGATCCCTCAACCTCCTCTTGTAATGTTTTCAACTCTTAAAACTTGTCCTGTAATGTTAAAAACAATGTACGCATCAATGTAAAAAACAAGATTACCTGCAGGGCGTAAAATAACAACATGGACCGTCCAGGCATAGAAAGAGATTGAATCATTTGTCGATTAAGTACCAACACGCCACACGAAACTCTTCGTCTCTACTTAATTATAAGCTGTGCTTTCTTTGGAAGCCTCATCTTCTTGAAAAAGCCAACCAGCAATCAGGTTATACCAATGCCAAAGAAGAATCACAATCAGCAAGTAGGCCTCCATCAGTTTTCATTTGCTTTCCGAGGTCGAGCCATCTCTATTAGTACATCCAAAGAGGATCTAAGGTCGTCTCTCGACACGTGTACGCAATCTAACTAGCATTTCACGGAGACCACATGTAGGAGAAGTCAGGGAATGCATGGTCTTCCACCTAGCCTAAATCTCATGACCACAAAATATATTATGTTGAAACTTACACACTGCACAGTCTTAT